>JXSR01S037227.1:0-12619 GCA_000969725.1 Ophiothrix spiculata | reverse complement strand
TGATATTTATATATAAAGCCGAGTATAGATATAATCTTTAAAACAATTTGAATGTTCGGCATATCTCTTGTTTACATGTCATATGAAACTATATTTTGTGATGGCTCACCCCAAAAGGGACACTTTGCGACAGAACACTATTCAAGAAACTGGTGAAAATAGGGAGCAAAAAATAAAGGAAGTATTATAAGAATTCCTAGCAAATTTTCTGTTGTAAAATTTGATAAATTTAAACAAGTAAGGTGTCATTTTAAGGCTTAGAAAATGCTCTAACAGATAAAGTGATAATATCAAAATTGATATCATCTGCAAAGTGCCCACTTTCTGGATGAGCTACCACACTTACCTCACGTAATCATTTCATCACGTCATAATATTGTAGCACACAGCGAAACGTGCTATTAAAACATCTCATGCTATAACTTTGGTTACATTAGGTTTAATTCAGCATACATTCTGCAAGTAAAGACTCCAAAAAAAGTATCGCCTCACCTCGAAAAAATGGCTCGAGCGCCAATACGGTACTCGCAAACGCAATTTAAAGAATTTGTGTACAAGCGCTCAAATTTCAGCTTTCATTTGACACCTTATTTTTGACAATTGACTGAGAAACATTGAAGTTATGAACTTTTAAAACCCTCGAGATCGATTTTTAAAAGTTGCTAATTTCATTATTCGCACTGTACAAACCAGTAACGGAAGAGTAAAGATGATAATGAGGTGAGTTTAATTAGTCACTGGAACACGCGGCCATTGGTATCTAAGCATTATCTATCAACAATGATCAAGATATGGATTTGTTTCATTAATTCATTGTTATAAATAATGAAAAAACGACATAAAACGAGAGAAACGACATTCAATCGGTAGTCATTACTGGCATTAAAGACATGGCACAGGTACCAGACCACACAGAGGACGAATAACGGTGCGCGATGTTTTTTAAGGCTAGCTACCAGTTGAATCTGAAGTTTTATATTGTTTCTCATCATTAATAAGATGAAAAAAAAACCAATATCTTGATGGATGATGGTTAGAATCCAAAGACATATGGTTTGGGAAAAAAAACCGCGAGCTTCAGTGACCAAACTCATCTCATCTTGATCCTTAGGTCTGCGCTACTAGTTTGTACAGTGCAAAAAATGAAATTAGCAAATTTTAAAAATTGACCTCGATGGTTTTAAAAGTTCATAACTTCAGTGTTTCTCAGTCAATCATCCGAAATTCCAGCGCTTGTTCCCAATATCTTCAAATTACGTTTGCGAGTACCTTATTGGCACACGAGCCCTTTTTTCGAGGCAAGGCGATACTTTTTTACCTATTTTATCAAAGTTAAATTGATAGTTCATAGGTATTGATAGGTGCAGCCAATGATGGCGCATTTAGATTTACAACGATTCTCAGATCCCGGTGTAAAAGTAATCAAGGTCCCCCGGAATTAAAGTCCGCCTTCCATAGACAAGTCATAACGTAATAAAGCTTGAAACTTATGCTGCATGAGACTTGTTAGCCTATACTTTACACTACAACCCGGAGAGTATAAGATCAGGGGTTTGCGATTCCTATTACACCGGGTATCGATTCATCGGTCAATAATGCATTCTTTTTCGCTCTTTAGATGGTTTTACCATTTGTATATAGGAGAGCCTCGGTTTCATACTTCTAATAATTGATATTCTTTTCAACTTTCTACAACTTTCTTTTTGTATGTTTAACTCTAAATAAGATTATATCATGATTGCAGTGATTTGAGCCGTGCAATAGTTTGTTCCATTGCACGGCATGAAATAAACCTGTGTGATATCATGATATAAAACAAATATTGAATGCCTATGCACGTGCAATAATACAAAATATATCATTCGGTCAAATTTGGACTGATCCATTTCACTCGGCTACGCCTCGTGAAATAGAAAAGTCAAAATTTGACCTCATGCTATATTTTGTACTATTGCACTCTCAGGCATTCAATATTTGTATAATATTAAGTGTTTAAAATTGTGCGTTTAACACTTTCAATCAAAGTGTTACATACAAAAATGGGAAGTTAAAAACGATAAATAGAATTATGAAACAGAGGCTCTCCGACAAATGCCGGAACCGTGCAAAGAGCGAATACCTAAGCTAAACGCGATAAAGCGCATCACGAGTGAATGGTGTGTTTGGCGTCCGCATATATTCCTCGCTTGAGATTTGCAAATACAAATCTTAACTGTCTGTAGATTTTAAAGGCAGTGCTAAGTGTAAAGACTGCTTATCGGCATTTTGCAGGCGTCAAGCTGTGGAATCGTTTGTAATCAATGAACTCCAAAAGCACCGTGGCAGATACTCTTTAATTTTTCTTTAATACTTGCATCTGTAGACGGATTCTTAGCAAGCCATTTAGAAAATCTGGGGGTAGATGCAAAGCGATAACTCTGAACGTTCTTTGATGAATAATGGTTTGTTTAGAGTTGCTAATTTCTTTGTTCACGTTGGACGCTGAAGGTTTTCCTACGCTAAACGATACGACGCTTTATTGGGGCAATCTACACTGGAGATGAATGCGCATCTCCGTAAGTCAATTTGCAGTAGACTATGGGGCGATCTACACGGAGTGCTGATCCAGATGCAAACGCATCTAGGAGATGCGCATTTCCGAGATCCGCATCTCGGTAGACCGCTTTCACGTACGCATGCACTGAGTGCTGTGCAGCAGACCCAAATCTGATGCCCATGTAGCCACAGTCTTCTGCACAACGGTTTACGGAGATCTGTATTTGCACTCCCGTGTAGATTGCCCCATTGGCTAAACGGGTGTCAGATCCAGATCTGCTGTGCAGTACTTGGATTTTGATCTCAGATCTGGATCTTGGAGATGCGCATGTAATCATCTGAATCTGCACTCCTTGTAGAATGGCCCATTGTCTTTAGATTTTTTAAGCCTCTTACTATATAGTAGTCGACGTCGGGTGATATCGAGCGATCAATGGAACACTGATCTCGTCGTTAAATTTACATGGAGACGTATCATTACTTTTGTATGTAAATTTAGAGACAATTTTAACATACCGACGTATCACAGCTTAACATATATGTTTTAACGTGTCATACTACGTGTTTATTACGTTTTTCAACAAATTGAAAACGTGGGGAAATTTAACAAGCTGACGTATCACACGTGATAAAAACCCCAATAAGTTAAGTTAAGCTGAGATACGTCGGTATGTTAAATTTTTCTCTATTTTAAGATGGCAAATTCGTTATACGTCACTATGTAAATTTAACGATTAAATTTAGCAATTTATAGTTCCACCACTTTTGCCGACATTGCACGACACTGTTTTCTAACAAGTGATACCAGTTAAAATATTGTCGATAAACGTCAGCGAGTCTCCAATATGTGTTTCATACGAAACAAATATTTCGAAATTAAACAATAACCTCTTTTACATTGTACTGTATAATTATATAATATATTGTGTGAATTTTCAAATAAAACGTTAAAATTCAAAGCACTCTTTTTTCTTTTAATAAGTACTTAAACATCTTTAAGCAAATCTTTCTTGCTCCCCTCTGTGAATCTCTGTGAAAACAACATAGGACAGCTTCGGTTTCATACTTCTAATGATTTATGTTCTTTTCAACTTTCTACAACGTTCTTTTTGTATGTCCCATTCTGAATAAGAATATTAAGTGTTAAAAATTGTGTGTTTAACACTTTCATTCAAAGTGTTACATACAACAATGGGAAGTTAAAAACGATAAATAGAATTACGAAACAACAGAGGCTCTCCTACAAATGCCGGAACCGTGCAAAGAGCGAATACCTAGGCTAAACGCGATCATAAAGCGCATCACGAGTGTAATGGTGTGTTTGGCGTCCGCTTATATTCCTCGCTTGAGATTTGCAAATACAAATCTTAACAGTCTGTAGATTTTAAAGGCAGTGCTAAGTGTAAAGACTGCTTATCGGCATTTTGCAGGCGTCAAGCTGTGGAATCGTTTGAAATCAATGAACTCCAAAAGCACCGTGGCAGATGCTCTTTAATTTTTCTTTAATACTTGCATCTGTAGACGGATTCTTAGCGAGCCATTAAGAAAATCTGTGGTCAGATGTAAAGCGATAATTCTGAACGTTCTTTGATGAATAATGGTTTGTTTAGAGTTGCTAATTTCTTTGTTCACGTTCGACGCTGAAGGTTTTCCTACGCTAAACGATACGACGCTTTATTGGGGCAATCTACACGGGAGATGAATGCGCATCTCCGTAAGTCAATTTGCAGTAGACTATGGGGCGATCTACACGGAGTGCTGATCCAGATGCAAACGCATCTAGGAGATGCGCATCTCCGAGATCCGCATCTCGGTAGACCGCTTTCACGTACGCATGCACTGAGTGCTGTGCAGCAGACCCAAATCTGATGCCCATGTAGCCACAGTCTTCTGCACAACGGTTTACGGAGATCTGTATTTGCACTCCCGTGTAGATTGCCCCATTGGCTAAACGGGTGTCAGATCCAGATCTGCTGTGCAGTACTTGGATTTTGATCTCAGATCTGGATCTTGGAGATGCGCATGTAATCATCTGAATCTGCACTCCTTGTAGAATGGCCCATTGTCTTTAGATTTTTTAAGCCTCTTACTATATAGTAGTCGACGTCGGGTGATATCGAGCGATCAATGGAACACTGATCTCGTCGTTAAATTTACATGGAGACGTATCATTACTTTTGTATGTAAATTTAGAGACAATTTTAACATACCGACGTATCACAGCTTAACATATATGTTTTAACGTGTCATACTACGTGTTTATTACGTTTTTCAACAAATTGAAAACGTGGGGAAATTTAACAAGCTGACGTATCACACGTGATAAAAACCCCAATAAGTTAAGTTAAGCTGAGATACGTCGGTATGTTAAATTTTTCTCTATTTTAAGATGGCAAATTCGTTATACGTCACTATGTAAATTTAATGATTAAATTTAGCAATTTATAGTTCCACCACTTTTGCCGACATTGCACGACACTGTTTTCTAACAAGTGATACCAGTTAAAATATTGTCGATAAACGTCAGCGAGTCTCCAATATGTGTTTCATACAAACAAATATTTCGAAATTAAACATTAACCTCTTTTACATTGTACTGTATAATTATATAATATATTGTGTGAATTTTCAAATAAAACGTTAAAATTCAAAGCACTCTTTTTTCTTTTAATAAGTACTTAAACATCTTTAAGCAAATCTTTCTTGCTCCCCTCTGTGAATCTCTGTGAAAACAACTGCTTCCAATCAATATAAAAATGCCATACTTATGAAATACATGTTTTGATCACACATTGCCCTTTAGACAAAGTGATCAGCAATAATAAATTTAATAATCATAAAAGTTTTAAAATGTGTATAACTTTTGCAAGAAATATATTTTAATTTGATATAAATGAACTTAAAACCTTCACACATCAACGTATTGAGCCCAACCCACCCTAATATGCACTGTTTTCATTGATACATGTTTCTATCATTAAAAGTACATTAAGGGTACGAGGAATCCACATGCTCAGAAAAATGTGAATCCTAACTATGTTTCAATCATGAAAAGATAAATAGTTTCCACTGCCTTCGCAGGGACTCGAACCATGGATTATGGCGGGGGTTAGTCATGCATTACGAAGCGAGAGATCGACCGCTGAGCTATCAAGGCAGCGTTGAGATGGTGAACTAAAATCTAAAACATAAACATTAGAATGCCGTATTTTTCTTTTGTTTACATAAAAATTGCAATTTTTGCCTCATTGGAATGCTCAATTTGTAAGTCAATTATGCGAATGCGTATATCAGACAAAATGTAGATAATGTAGATACTAAAATCAGGCTATTCACAGCTCAAACAGGGCGAACTCAGAGTCATAATTCACGCCCGGTTTTTCGGGCAAAACAACGCGGGTTTGTTATATTATCATTCAAAATCAACACAACATATTTATAAAATATTATTTGTAATTCAATAAAAAGTATCAAGCCTACAATCTGTCAAAATTTGAAAACAGGCGAATCGTTCGAACATCATAAAATTTTAAGGTTTCGGCGGAAAAGGTGTAAACTTTTCGTAGTTTATTGACGTAATTTTGACCTTGATAATGGACGTGAAATCACTACTTAAGTCTCATGTATAAACTAGAGACCCTATTACATATGTACGTCAAAAATTGTATTATTCTGATATGTGTAAGTAGGTAAAAAGTTGCAGTAAAGATGCCGTTGGCAAAAATGGCACCCATTTAGGGACTGTAGCCTTAAATCGTTATCCATTTCGCTAGTCCGACGACTTGCTGGTCTGAATGTTTCAAAAACCCTTGCTAGTTACCCGTTAGTCTGGTTCTTAAGAAGGCTCGTTATTCTGACTTTTTAATTGGTTCGTAAGTCCGAATTTTAGAAACACATTGGTAGGTTTTCCCTATTAAAAACATGTTCGGACTAGCAAGCCTTCGATCCAATACAAATATTTCAGATGGGATTTTTTTTAACTTTTGGCCTTGGTCGAATAACACGATAACGGATCTTTTTCTTCAAATTACAAGGAACATTTCCACAAGCTCCTAAATAAATTTTCAATTCACAAACTCGAAGTTAACTTAAGTGTCATATTCAACAACCTTAATTCACGTTTTAGTTGAACGAAAGTAGGATTATTCGGTGTTTTTTTAAAGTTATCAATGAGATGATGAAACTTTATGAATTAGTCAGGATTCTGGGGCACTTCAGATTAAACTTAACTCAATTTTCTTATAATTTACAAAAGCAAAAAGAGAATATTCATTTTCTGCTCTAATAATACTTATATATTTTGTCGGGGGAAAGGCGACTGATCATTGTGGTTAAAATGAATAAACATTTCCATGTCTTCAAGAAACGCATATCTATGTATAACATACTTTCATTTTAAATTAGTTCTGTCTGAACTATAGAGTTTTCAAGTAGACATGGAAAGTGATATGTTATTTTCTTACTCAAATTGTCAATATATTACAAAACACGAATCAAACTCTTGCTGGCGTCTGTTTTCATTGCTAATCATAAAGCATGCATGTTTGAATAACTTTTCTAGATCTGTTTTTTCTTTTGAAAAATATATACGTTCAAAGACTGCCAGCCAGACAAGAAAATTGAGATAAATTGGCATGATTAGAGAAGATGAAAGGAATCAATTCGCTAATACAGGAGTTAGCTGTTTCTGTCAGAAATAGATACTACATGAGGAGAATACTATACAGTCATTTATAACTGAACTTTGCCTTACGTTGAACAGTTATTTTTTTAACTACAGTTTAAGATCGGTAGTCCGTAATGCTGCTTTCATACTTATTGACGCTTTGCAGCTTTGTAGCTTTGCAGCTTTGTCGCTTGCTTCCTTTCACACTTTTGAAGCTTTGCCGTTTTGTCGCTTTTCAGATTTGCTGCTTCATGTCGCTCTGAAAGTTGAATTCATTTCAACTCAAAAATTATTGTCGTGCGACAAAATTTGGCCGATATCGATTATCTCAGCGACATGTAGCTTTGCCGCTACGACAACCGGAAGCGGCAAGATTTTGCAAAAAAATATACGTCACATAGCGACAAAGCTGCAAAACTACACGAGGATGAAAGCAGCATAAGACGTTTGAATCTGAACTGCTCAGTCCGATGGGATTCAAACTTTTAAAATAAGTCCATATATACAGAACAGTACGTAAAAAAATTGAAAGAATTTTCACAGATACTTAAATGTACGTTTCGTCAATCAGCTGTTGCCTTTATCAACACTGAGTTGAGACTGAAGCTGCTTGACACAGAAAGGGGGAACCACCATAAAGAGAGACGATGGATAATATTTCCTTACTCACTTTGTGATGAGATGCTCCTTCAAGACAAAAGATCGACTGGCAACACCAAGGTTGTCACTAAGAGAAAACAAGCAGCGTCAGACTCATCTCTCAGTGTTGATAAAGGCAACAGCCGATTGCCGAAAGAAACGTACACATAAATGGAAATCTTTCCTTCAATGAATATTTTGACAATCCCGATGAATTTGTTCAAGGAGTACGTAAAACAACCCTGTAAAATACTAAATTTGCAGTAATCGTATTCAATTACCATCCCGACCATGGAACTGAAGATCATTTTGGCATATGCCTCAAGCACTGTCTTTGCGGGTGTCTTCGTGACATATCAATACACAAGGCATGTAAATATGTTTAGCGATGATGATCAAAAAGAGATTGATGCTATTCTTTGAAATAGACACAAACATTACCATCATTTATGATATTCTGTTAAATACAGTACCTAAATTAGTATACATTTAAATACGTCATTGTACTTTCTGCCTCGCATTTCTCACCGGTACGTCAACCCTCTACCTATATATGACATGCAAGTTTAACAATGGATTTGTTTTGATTCTCAATTTCACGGGTAGACGATAAATTTCATGGTAATTTAATTTTAATAAATACAAAAATCTCACAATTTGATTTTGAAATAAATACTCGAGCCCTGCCTACCAAGGTATGAAGGTGAGACATCGATCTTTGCTTAAAAAAATGTAGGAATCACATATATTAAGCACCTGGGCCTCAATTGACTTTAACTTTTTATGTGTTTAAAATGACCTTATTCTGATTTACAGATCACGTTACACTTAGGATCAATACATGGTAACCTTTTCATTCAGCCATTCAAAGTAAATCTGTGTTACATATGGCTCATTCTCAGATAAAGCGTGCAACTTTGCCGTTTTGGTGTCGCTCATGTTCGTGTTACTAGTTTAGCGTTGTTAAGCCTATTACAAATAATTTGAGTGATCTAGTTAATACATTAAAGTCACATTAGTAACATGTGTGAAGCTAAACATTTTAGCATGCCAGGAAAGTAGATAACGATTAATCTGAAAATGCAAAATCGTTACTTTTACCCATGTCGCCAGCCATACTTTTTACGTTTTATGTGGCCCCGTTCCTAAAATATTCGGGCATTTCAAACGCAATGCATATTTTTTAATAGCCCGTAATAGGTATTAGTAATGACATATAAAGTTTAATTATATTAAGTATTTAATATGACATAATAGCTTTTTAAATCATGTCGCCAATATTGCAAACAGATACGAACCAAATTCTAAAATCGATAACAAAGTGTGAAAATCAATATGTTGATGGATGATTCCGTATTAGATTTATCAAGTAAACTTCAGTCTTGAATAACATATAAGTTATATAGAATTATATATTTACAGTAATGATTTACAAGGATATTAATATCAAAAAAACCCTATGTGACTGTCACGTCGCAACAGATACGAACCACACATTTTGTCGCCTTTTCGCAAAACGCGGTACACTATGAGCGAAATAATACACCACAGTGTAGTATGTGTAGAGCTTCTAATTTAGTGTAAAGATCAAGTTTGTAAGAAAACTAATTTTCTCAATAATGAATATTTAAAAAAAGATTCCAACAGATACGAACCGACAGATACGAACATTAGGTATAGGGAATACAATGGTTAAAAATCAAGTATTTTTAAAACATATCCCATGCACCTTTTCTTCTTCAGAAGCCATAAGAGTTTATGATTCTGTATGTTTTTCATGAGTTGTTAGTAGTCGAAATTTCAACATTTCTCTAACCAAAGTTGCACGGTTTATCGGAGAATGAGCCATATGATCCATAGCAGGACGTCCATTACAGTTTACAAAGTCGAGGACAAAGTACATAAAGTTTGTTAACTTAAATATCATCTACTTGTTTGGTTCACTCATTACTTCTTAAAACTTTCACGAACAAAAAACCAGAGACGCACATTCAAACAAGGCATGTGTGAATTCCCTTATTTTAATTACAAATATACGCCTTCAATTATCATAACGTCACGCTAAGAAAATAATTGCCTTATCTTATATTTTGACAAAACTTATATTTCTGAAAAAAATCAGCTTTATAAAAAATATATTTATACAGGACCTTAACGCGTTCTACATGTACAAAGTCAAAATGAAAATTACCTCAATTGTTCTCAATACGTCTGTGACATCTTAAGAATAGAATTGCCTATCTCACTTTATATTCCTGCCTGTCTCACAACATGTTATCAGATTATTGTCTGTTGCATTGTAAATTTTGGTTGTTACGGAGTACTTCTTCAGACATGTAATCAAAAATGTGCATGGTATCATCAAGTTATTATACAAGGAATGATAAAAAGGGTAATATGTGAAAAAAGAGACTGTTTTTTAATTATCTCAAAACAAGAAAAAATGAGATAGGTTAAAAGTTTATTAGCGTGACGATAATATAAATGAAATTCCAAGTCACTGATATCATAAATATTACGTTTGTATAGTTCTCTCATGCAAATGTAATTTGTAATAGGGCTGTAATTCCCAAGGCCCAGGGGGCACTCGAAATAAAATGAAGCACATGAGTCGTAGAGATCAAAATATATGACGTTTAGTATCACCTTAGAAAGGGAGGTCATTCATTTTTGGAAAAAAAAAATCCTATATAAATACCGTAGGCCTATAGCTAATTTTCAGTGTCATTTTTTTTTAAAACCTTTTTGGAGCAAATCTAGCAATATCAGCTCTACACTTGTTTAAAATGTTGAAATATTTACACTTTACACTGAAATTAATCAAAACTATGTAATTGAGTATGTACTGCAATGAAAGGGGCCACTTGGTTTAAGATTTGCAGCAAAAGAGACGTAACGGAGGTAGATGATATATAGGAGTGCCTCGGGGTCAATTTGTAGCACGATCTTTGAATAAAAACACGCGCCAAAAGTCATAGTTATTTACTATCGTAACATTGTTCATATCAATAATAACAGTCACAGTTATTCAATAATAATTGGAAATACGGGCAGCCTGTGGCTCGTATGTAAAAACAAGACAATGTAAATTTACTATGGAGAACTACAACAAAGTGCTCATCTTCAAAAGGGTGACTGATGGTTCTGAAGATGACTGCGCTGGTGATCTAAACAATGAATTGAGGGGTGCTCTGGCATAATGAGCGGAAAGTCGCGATTTTCAAAATCGAGTTTATGACATATTTTAATTTTCTATTATCTCAGCTTTCGAATGATATATAATATGTCATGTTTTCTTTCTCCAATCTTCATTTAGAGATGGAAACATAAGGCAGTCTACTCAAAATCTGGCAGTAAAAGATTGTCGCAAATCGATTTTAAAGTTACTGATTACTATAGTGTATAATAGCAAACTGCGATAAATTAACCGTGAATAATTACACTTCCTGGCATATTTGACCTTCAAAACTTTAAGTATAGTTTAACAGTTATTCATGAATGCGTTTTATGTCAAGAAATGAAATTCGACCTTTTCACCATATTTTTACTTTAGAAGCCATTTATTCAATTTCTTCAATCGCGACTTTCCGCTCATTTTGCCAGAGCACCACTCAATTGTTCTTTTTTAGAACGGATATTTAACCTTTTTTTTATAAATATAATTATGAATAATAATGAAATTACGAGTGATTGATAACATACAAATTACGTAAGTGCTCTCATACGAAAGTACTTAGTAGCAGGGGATGGATTTGAGCTACAAAAAAGTAAACTTTTTTCACAGTAACAAATATGCATGACATATCAATATATTGGAAATACAATTTAGGTTTTTTAAATTTCAACAGGCTGTTTTCATGGTAAGATACATTTATCTTGCCAGAAATGTCTGAAACAGAACAATATGACCCAGATACATCAGTTGATATCATTGCTGTGAGAAACCACTGAACTACTATATTAAGTTATGATGATCTTCATCTTAGACTTGGCTCATGGGTGACAAGCACGTTTCACCAATTTGTTTTTATCATCTTCATTTCAGACGTAAGTATGGTCAAACAAGAAAATTGATACTATCTACATAATGTAAGCCTGTGGTGATCTTTGCAGGAACATTATACCTATTTGGGGAATTGATTTATTATGAATCTGCTGGTCAGAGTTGTTTTAACACTATAAGTTTCTTCTTTATCGACCCTTTCTAGTGTAATTGTATTTGAGGAATACAAACTGATAAAATACAAATTTTAGGTCGAGCTTTGCCGTACTCCAATATTCTGAGTGGTGCTTTATAATTCAATTTTAAGAGAACTAGATTAGATTTCTATGGAGATCGGTATAAGTTATATAAGGTAATAGAAATGTATCGCTTCACCTGTAAATTGGCTCGTATCCCAATATGGATGTCTTAAAATTAAAATTCACATTCACAAATGTTAAGCTATTGGCGTTCTTGGCGCCATTAAATTTTGTGTTGGAAAAGTAAATTTGAATTTTTTTTATGCCATTTCTCTTGCGCAACTATAAGCAATGTTTTTATGCATAAACATTTTTGAAGTTGTTCTGAAATCTATACTTCATACGTGTTGTTCGGAAACAAAATATCCTCGACTATTATTTGATTTGCTTGAATCGCTTCTTTTCTGTTATTTTTATGCATTTATCGTCATTCGAGTAATTACATTAGCGTTACATCACCACGGCCAACTAACTCGGTTTTCTTCATGAAACGCCATAACAAGCACGTGAACGCATGGTATGTATACCTCTGTTTTA
>JXSR01S037225.1:97931-108421 GCA_000969725.1 Ophiothrix spiculata | reverse complement strand
CTGTTTGCCGAGAATGACAGGCTGAAAATCAGGGAATTGGAAGATAGAAAAAGGTAACCATAGGCAAAACAATAAATAGAAATCCAGAGTGCAGGGCCCAATTGTTTGTAAATGCAACCCCTACCATGGACTTCTTATTCTTACAAAGAGAACATGTGCTACGACTGTTTACCGAGAATGACAGGCTGAAAATCAGGGAATTGGAAGATAGAAAAAGGTAACTATAGGCCAAGCAATAAACAGAAATCCAGAGTGCAGGGCCCAATTGGACTTCTTATTCCAAAAAAGAGAACATGTGCTACGACTGTTTGCCGAGAATGACAGGCTGAAAATCAGGGAATTGGAAGATAGAAAAAGGTAACTATAGGCCAAGCAATAAACAGAAATCCAGAGTGCAGGGCCCAATTGTTTAGTAATGCAACCCCTACCATGGACTTCTTATTCTAACAAAGAGAACATGTGCTACGACTGTTTGCCGAGAATGACAGGCTGAAAATCAGGGAATTAGAAGATAGAAAAAGGTAACTATAGGCCAAGCAATAAACATAAATCCAGAGTGCAGGGCCCAATTGTTTGTAAATGCAACCCCTACCATGGACTTCTTATTCTAACAAAGAGAACATGTGCTACGACTGTTTGCCGAGAATGACAGGCTGAAAATCAGGGAATTGGAAGATAGAAAAAGGTAACTTTAGACCAAGCAATAAATAGAAATCCAGAGTGCAGGGCCCAATTGTTTGTAAATGCTTTTTATTCCAAGAAAGAGAACATGTGCTACGGCTGTTTATCGAGAATGACAGGCTGAAAATCAGGGAATTGGAAGATAGAAAAGGTAACTATAATAATAGGCCAAGCAATAATTTATTGGACAGTGGAAACAAAAATTCAGAGTGTACGGCCCCATTGTTTGTAAATGCAACCCCTACCATGGATTGTCATTAATATTGTCCAATAATGATTATTTTGCTTATAATGTTTTTCTTTCTTTAAAATTAAGATGTTATTAATCTGTAGTTTTAACAGATTTTGCAGATGAAATTGTACTTCTAGAAAGTTCACTTGCCAGAACTTAGGAACAGCTACAGAGCAATAGTGATAATGCTAAGAGAGTTAGCCTGAAGATCAACATTAGCAAAACAGAAATAATGTCTCTCTGTTGATTTCCTCTGCTGAACTCACCCACAAGAAATCATCTTCACTGTAAAGGAAAAAGCTGGAGGCAGATTTTGACCAATGCTCTGTAACCGAAGGTGATGATGATGAGTTTTAACCCCAATGTTAGTGCTATGAGAATGACCATCATATTGTATGTCACTCATGGAGGTTGAATAATTGTACCTTTGCCTTTTTTCAAGCATGTGTTCACTTGGAACTCCTCATGTAAATCTGTGTTTCAAGTTGTATATAAAATCCAGTAAAATATATTATCTTGTAAAATGTGGGCTGCTGCTGCAAAAGGATGTCGTTGTCGTTTCCTACATGTAACTCATTAGGCAAACAAATAAATTGTTGTGTTGCCCTCTAGTGGGATTTCTGAAAAATTGAGTCGGTTGGTCAGAAAATAATTTTTTTAAATATTTTTTTTTAAAAGCACCTAAAGTATCAAATTTTGGTGCATTTTCAACTATTTTCTCAAAAAACACCCAATCTGAGCAAAATTGGGTGCTTTCCCGACCCTTATATTTTTTTTAAAATTTTTGAATAGGGTCGGTCGCTGAGGGCGACATAACAATTTTTTTTTGGCCTTATTGCATATCTGATGTATACCTGTTGCATACATCAGATATATGCTACAATGGACAGCATGTGCTAGCCGACAACTGCATTTTTTTGCTATGAGTCTACAAATGATGACACATCATAATGCCATTTTAAACTATCGATCAAAAGAAATCTTTAATTTTAGGTGTGGGATAACTTGTTGTTGTTAGTGTCAGGAAATGAGGAACATAACAAGTGCCCCCTTTCTATATAATGAGGTGCATCAGGGTTCCCAGCCCATCAGGGAAATCAGGGGAAAATAGTTTTCTTTTTCCAGTTCGGAAATAGTCAGGGAATTTGATAAAAATGCCTCAAAATCAGGGAAAGTTAGGGAATTTTGATTGACCCAAAAATCAAAAGTAGTCGGTCAGACTTATTTCCCTAGTGTTTCATGTCTCTATAAGTATAGGTTGGAATACATGGTTGTAGAATTTGAAAAGTAACCCATTTTTGCATTGTTTGTAAAAAAAATTATCATTGAATTTTTAAAAATCATAGAATTTCATTTTCTTAAAATGCTGGGGACCCTGTCCATATATAGTAAAATCAATTTAGGCCTCCCTTATCAGTGTCTAATAGCCTGTTTCTACTTAAGTATGCTTACCCGGGTAATGCCGATTTAGTTTAACAAATCCGGTTAAATCATCCAGTAGAAACACCAAATAATCGGTTTATTCATAATCCGTGTAAGACATTTACCCGTGTATTGTACCCACCTCTGGAGGTGGTTATTGCCGTTTAAATAATGTGTCGCAATCCAGTAGAAATGATACCGGTTAAGAGAATCCGATTATCACAGTGCATCACCGTACAAAAGGTCAATCAACCTTTACTTTCCGTAAATCCAGTGTACACGGTATTTCATCAAGTGAAAGCAAAAATAATCGGATTCTGTCGTGAGTATAAACAGAGCGGTGTAAGTGCGACACGTTATTCTTACTTGGTAAACATGATCGGTTTATATTTTATATTTGAGTAGAAACAGGCTATAAATGACCTTCTAGCTTTCAACTCCTTGTTCACATCTGTTGGAATTTGAGTAATGGCATGGTATGCTGTACTTTTTATAGGTCTATGTTTGTAGATCTATTTATCTTTTAATAAAACCTTAATCGCCCGCCCATTGTATGACATCAGCTCCTGATTATTATTGTTATCATTATGGTACTTGTTGAATGGTCATAAATGTGTGCATGTTCTGCCTTGTGAACTATTAGCAGTCATTTATCTTGTCCACATCACTTATTTTTCTCTTGATAATCATACTGTACCGTCCAAGTCTGACCAAAATTTGTTATTTCTGCAGAATTCAACACTTGCTTGCTTTAAGCAGTCCGAATGAGCCAGAGGTTACATATTTCAAGAAAGAGCCTCCTTCTAGGTCTATGGTTGGCCAAAGGCTGCCTCAGAAAAGACATCCGCACTCAAGCAGTAAGTCACAAAGAAAGTATTGTTTCTGCAGAGTTATTAGGGTAAGAGTGCCCTGCTAGCTCAAAAAATGATAACCATACACATGAAATAAGTTAACTTAAAAAAGAGTTTGTATCCACAGGGTCAAGATATGTCAGATATGCCAAAAACAGGTTAGTGCAGCGGTACTTAATTCCCTCACTTTGCACCAATGAGTCCCAGGCATCCCAGGTTCGATTCCTGGTCCTGGTGCTGTATGTGCATTTGGTTTTCAATCCCTACTTGCTTCTGCGACTTTTCTCTGGGGCTCCAGTCTTCCTCCTGCACTTACAACTGTCACCAGATTTTGTCCATATAGTCTGCCCCTAACCGACCCACGAAATGGGAACCTGCAAAAAGGGTAAATATTACAATCAAACTACTGATAGGATGTGCGCTTGAAAAGCCAGTAAAACGCTTACATGAAGTGAAATGATTTTGACGATTAACCTGCAGCAAGTCATGAGCGGTTTGATCTAAATGGACAATCGCTACTCTATACAAAAGCCAGTTATTATTATTATTATTACATACCTCAAAAGTAGTGAAAACATTTCTACAGAGTCAAGATATGGCTTACTATAGTACTCTGGAAAAAAACTTTCATTATGGGTGGGACCAAATCCCACCGTGCGTGAACATCAAACCAATCAAATCAATCATCGATCACACAGCAACAGAACTGTCAAATCATGCAAGCTTACAAGTATCGGTAGAGTTCTGTGTGAACTTTAACCTCATGGCACAAGACGCATTTATAGTGAAAAGGTTTTCTTCAAGCGACTATAGCATAGAGCATCCCCTGCTTTGTATCTTGACGAAGTGGTTGTAGACAATCTGGGAAGTAGACAAACAGGTGATTATATGAAGTGGTAATAGACACAATGGTTGTAGACAGTCTGGGAATTAGACAAACAGGTGATTATACGAAGTGGTAATAGAGAAGTGGTTGTAGACAATCTCGGAATTAGGCAAATTGGTCATTAGCCAATATGATTATAGACTAAGTGGGTACTAGACCAAGTGATTTTAGACAAAGTGATATTAGACAAATTGGCAATTGCTAAAAATCAGTTCAGTTAATTCAAAATATCTTGTCAGAGGTCATCTCACATTCTGACATTTTCCCTAAAACAGGAACCCAGAAAAAAAGAATTAAAGAATTGATGAAAGAGCAATAGTATACAAATAGTAGACACAGATTCCCATTTAGGCTTGGCGTCCAAAGACATTCGTTCGGTCGAGTGACATTCACTCTTAATATTCGCTTTAACTTATTCGCTAAAATAGAGAGCGAATGTCGCTCTCATTGCGTATACATGGCTTCAATCGATGAAAGCGAATGTCACTCGCTGTAGTGAAGTGCTGTGATTATTGAATAAACAAAACCCAAGAATATACGAAGCGATCTTCGCTCCAATTCAATCTGAAGTGTAGCGAATGTTGTGAAATTTGTTAAGCGAAGGTCTCTTCCCGTTGGAGCAAGTTTTCTTGGTAGGGTGAGCGAATGTCACTAGGGTGAGCAAATGTCTTTGGACGCCAAGCCTTAACATTCATATTTTGAATGATTTCTCTATCTTATAGGTGATGAACAAATGGCACTCAAATCTCAACTTCCTCACACCAGAGCAGCAGCTAATAATTTGTCAAGGAAAGCTACTAAGCAGCATCAAGGTAAGAGTAGCCAAAATGTGTTTGTAATTCTGGAAATATTCTGGTCAAAAACGTGCAACCTTGCATTTATTTTAATGTGAAAGCCTGCAAAATGTTTGTCAGGTGTCATTAAAATACTAGCTTTGGCTGCTAGTTTACTGTGCCTAGGGGAGACACGTAAACTAATCGGCAATGTGGTTCAGATATCTGCACTAGTCGGAATAGTCTATTTCGCCACTAATCTTAAACATATCGATAATTCCTCTTATCCACGCATTTGGTTGTGATGTGCTTTTGTACTATATCTATGATTCTAAAGCATCAAATTGAATATGTTCCAGCCATATGCCCAAGATTAGTTTACATTTAGTTCAGATAACGGCAAGCTGTTGCCGATTACTCTGTAAAGCACAAACATTTGCTAGCATTTTAATTTCGCTAGTATCACAATTCGCTAAATTAAAATGCCACTAAAATAATTGTTAACGTAGCATTGAATAGCAAGATTATTCAAATTAGTGAAATTAAAATGCACCCAAAAAGTGAGGGTTTCCAAATTCGCTAAATTTTAATGCTGTGAAATTAAAGTGCTCTACAGTAGTTTACGTGTCTCCCCTTAGTTCTAGTTGAAAATTGGATCTAGCACTTGATATTTGACATATTGGGGTAGTTTAGATGTGATATTTTTGTATTTATGTTAAAAATCGAGAAAGAAATCTTGGTAACTCTTAAAAAAATATGCTGATGAAAAACGTGCATCAGCATGTGCTCTTTGCCGTTAAAGTCTTCATTACAGAACGACATAGTATTCTGAAACGTGACTTTACTGCACGTGCTACATTTGTTGAGGTCATCTGACTGATCTACCTAAGATCACAATCACGTAATGTAGGTGAATCTATCGATCATCATTTACGTATCATGTGGTGGTTATTGTTAATTCTAGGCAAAATATGTAGATTTTTACAGTATGGATGTTTATTGTCCTAGTAATTTGGTGTAGCTTGTTGGTTTTATTAAGTCTGGTTAGTACTAAAAGATACAATTAACTTGATTTTTTGCATTTTACCTAATCGGTCTTTGAGGTCGGTAGAATGTAGATTTGTTTGTAATTCCGATTCAGATCCCATGTAAGTGGGATTATGTTTACTTGCAGATGAAGATAAGCCTTATAATTCCCGCCTATTTAGTGTTGATCAAAGTTGGGTCGAGAGGACTCATTACTCCTGACAATGTCGGAAACATTGCCAAGGTATTTTCCTCTGTAGGTTCCAAGCCAAAGAAGGACTTTGTGAGAGAAATCAGCAAATTGGCTCTTCTAGCGAGTTATACGATCTGGAATGCTAGACAAGAGCGGCTTGGGGCTCAGATAATCAGCCCCTAATTGGCATATGAACTCGTTTGTTTCCTTTGCTGGTTTCTCAAACACCTTGTCTCCATCTCATTTTTTGTGGTACTGTATTTTGTATGTAGCCCTGCGTTAGTTTGAGCATCAAAGTCTTTTGATGTTCATTCTACGGCCTGGGCTTATGTGTACCTCCTTTATATCATTGTTGTTTTCATGATGCTTAATAAAGGTTGAAATAACAAAAACATAGTCAACTACCTTCACTAGCACTTCCCTACTCAACTATTAAGACCATCTATTATTACAATACATTTCATTTCATGCACAGTAAAAACAAAACATCCAGCAGCATCAGAGACCTTCACCAAGGAACCAGACCACCAAGACAAGGAAGTTCTCCTGCTGCAGATAGAAGCCTTGCAGTCCCAACTAGAGGATCAAACCAAAGCATCCAAGGAACAAGTGGAAGCCTTACTTGAAGATCGCAGAGTCCGAATGGAAGAGATGCAGACGGTTATTGCGCGGGATCAGAACAAGATTCAAACTCTCAAAGAAAAGTAAGATTATATGTAGAGATCAGGGGTTGAAATCATAAAATGAGTTGAATTAAAAGTCAATTTTAATGCTGTGTAACTTCTGTAATTGCATGTGTTTCCTGATAATCAATATTGGTATCAGACTTCCTTAAATTTCTGTGCAAGTATGGACTTAAACAGAGAAGACAGTTTTCTGCTTTTTAGTGGAATTTTGCTTTTTTTGAATTATTGAGAAATATTTTTCGCTTTTTTTGTTTTGTTTTTCTTGACAAAAATACCAGTTGAAAAATCAAATACATGTAGGTAAAAAAATAAATATGTTAAATTGGTGGAATGTATGACTATGCATATAATGAGCAGATATTTACTGGTGTGCGCTCGTAAGTTATGACCTCCAACCAGACCCAATAGCCACTTAGGGTTAACTGCTTTTTATTGACACTGGAATAGTGTTGATGCTAGCTCGCAACGCTAGAATCTGATGGCCAAAATTTGAATCACAATGAAGAAAACTACATAGAAGCTAGTAGTATCTTATAAACAACTCCTGTACATCTGCCTCAATCGCTTTTTGTTAATTTTGGTGGCCACCATACTTATTTCTGAGGGTGAGGAGCTAGTGTTGATCACCCAGCATGAACGCTATTCTAGTGGCAATAAAACGCAGTAGCGCCTTAGTTGAAGTGCTCGTTCTACGGGTCGTGAAAGGTCAGCATTGAAACCATTCAAATAGTGGGAATTTGATCACAGGAATTGAAGGTTTTTTCATCTGAAGTTTTCCTACCAAGTTTTCCGATACAAATTTTTTGTGATATACGGTAGCGTTATTGTATAATTAACAATGAAAATGTCGATAGGAAAGATAACCATGATAACGTTGATGTACGGAAGGTAGATATTACATGCAGTGACAAGCGAGGGATGGTTAGAGATGGTGGATAATATGGGACATTTTTTATCTGACTGCATTCAGAAATTGACCTCTTGCTAGGCAAACCTCAAGTAATTTTTACATGCAACAGTGTGATTTCGCATGGAAGTAGCGGGCGAAAGCAGTTCTTAAGACATATCTAATTGTTCTTGACAAAATAAGAATTCCTCTCTGATAAAACCAGGAAAAAAAGTCAGAAAATACCATCTGTATGCTTTTTTTGCAGTGCTTTATTTGGGCCAGAAAAAGCCTCCAAAAATGGCTTTAAAATGCACCAGCTTCTAGGGGTCTTGCTCCCTGAGCCCCCACCAGGGGCTCTCCCCCTGGATCCTGCCAGGGGCCTAATGCAACCCCCTTGACACCCAGCCACTAGACCCTTCGCTTGTGTTGCTTCCTTTGCTTTCCTCTTTTTTAGGCAAGTCCACTGGTATCTCTCTTTCAGCAACATTATAAGATTTAGTTCAAAAATATCTTGTTTAAATGAAAAAGTATGTACAGACTAACAGGCAACCATACATGTACCGGTACACATATGTTTCCCTGAACTTTTTTTTTCATGAAGAAAAGGCACACATGTATTTTCCTGTACTGATATATGTGGAATTAAATTGAGGATCTCAAATTTAATTCTACAGATGACGATATCAGGAAAACGTATGCAAAATGAAATCAAATTGGGCATAACTTTAGAATAGACTACGCACCATACGTTCTTAGGGTTAGGGTGCAGGTTAGAGTTAGGGTGCAAGGTATATTACTCCTCAAATACTTTGGAGGAAATCAAAATCTACCAAAACAAACCCAGTCATTCAAAACAAAAACAAAATTAAAGGTCATCGGTGATATGGGGCACCCTCTTGGTAGAATCTTACGATATTGCCCACCCCACTAAGTATAATCTTAGGATATTGCTTTAATTCATTGTGATGATTTGACATACTTCATGGTAGAAAATTCATGCTTTATCTTTGTTTCATCATATTTTGATCGTTTATAAATTGGGAATAGGTCTTTATCTGTCTGGCAATAGTCCACCAGGTATACACTATATGTAGCACCTCAAGGAGGAGCATTGGCACAGCTAGGGGCCAATGGCTTAACGTGAGTTTTGAACTACGGAACAATTAAATATTGTGAATTTAATCTAGACGACCACTAGAAAATAATACTCTTGAGCATGAGGTCATGTGATGTTGAGAGGATGTCATCCTGCTGACTGGGGCTGGAACCTGAAACATCTATAATATGAGTACCATGCTCAATCACATGGCCACGTCCCCTCTCACGGTTCCCTAATATTGTGATTGAGGCACCATGCAAGGCTTTACTATAAACTTGAGATCTTGTTTTCAGTGACACTTTTACAATTTAAACCTGTTTCAAACTGTAATTCCTTGCAGATTACATCACACACAAAATCTATTGTACGATAGTACACGGGACTACCTTGAATTGAAATATGAAGGCAGAGGCAATGAACGAGTGTGGATGGCGGAGAAAGACACACTCCTACAAGAGCTTGATAGGTGCAAAGAACAGCTAGATATATCAAAAGATGATGTGGTGTTACATATGTCTGACCAAGTTTTGGAACACAGACAGGCACAAAGCATGGAGATCGAGGTGAGTTAGTCACAAAATCTTGTTTATTTGGCAAAATTGAGCAATAAACACGGAAAACAACAGCGATTAAGTCGGTCATAACTGATTTTTTGATGCAAACAACAGTTTATCAATTTCCACTTGTATGAATTTGTATAGGGGCCACTTCAAACCTCAACTGGCGGATGTCTGTCGGTTCTGGGCAGTTGGCTATTGTTTATTACAGATGAAGCGGCCAGAACCAGCAGGTAAACGCCGGTTGAAGCAGTCCCAAGTAAGTTCTCTGTCTTAAGACATCAAGATGAACATGTGTATCAACCCTACGGTAATGAATATAGATTAATTTCATACATTGCAAGCACAAACGGTTTTAAGCTTTCTCAATGTTTGTATATTCTAGTGTTGTTAATCAGTATACTTCAAATTCTAGGTCGTATCCGTGAATGACGACCACAAGTTATTGATTTTACGACATCATCGTATGGCGCAATGCCAAATCCTTAGATGGAAACTTGTGTTGCAGTTCAGTGGATTGGTGATTAGAAATGGTGTTGGATACGTTTTGATTTCCTTTGCCTGTCACAACTCAATCGATGGCCTTGTGCGAAAATAAATGTACCCTGAAAAATTGTATGTAATGTACCATTGCATGTAAAAAATTATCACGAGCACGAAAACTAAAACGCACAAATGAGTTAAATATTAGCTGTGCGCGAAAATTACTGAGAGCGAAAATATTGACGTTTCCAGTACAACTTCGCTGGAACACTGATGCCACATGGTGCCTAAAAATCATGGTGTATCTGTATAAAAAGGCACACGAATGTGAAACAATAATACATCAGGGACTTCCATTTGAAATTTGAAGTGGCTCTATCAAAAGCTCTCTTGAAGTTCTTTAGGGGAGCAATTGGGGAAGTTATCTGGAAATTTGAATGCTAATACCATCAAGCAAGGCGCTGTATTAATTGAGCTCTCATAAAGCATTTGATGGGAGCAGGGGGCTCAATAGAGCTCCCTCCCCTAAAATGGGAGTCCCCGATACATATATTTTTCAAAATATTTAAATGTACACATTCACAACACGTTATTTGAACATTGCAAGTGTTCAAGTGTAATCATGCAAGTTTTCTTTGCCCTCAGAATAGCTTAGAAAAAAGTATTGAAAATGAAAAGAGAAATTGAATAATTTGCTATTTCAATAACATAA
>JXSR01S037225.1:70472-87978 GCA_000969725.1 Ophiothrix spiculata | reverse complement strand
TCAAACGGCTAGTGTAAAATGATGGTAATGGTTTTTGGTGTCAAATTTGGGGTCAAAATTTAGCTGAGATTCCATATTTTTCATATCTGTCAATATCGTTGGACTTTGAGGGCTCTTACTTGGATTTATGGGGGTCAGGCTAAGTGTAAACTTATCTTTTGTGAGGTGTTTACTTCAAATGGTGCAAAAATCTCAGAATGTTTGGGGAAAAGTGGGAGGATGATGCCCCTTTAATATGTTAGAATACACTTCAAAGGTAATGTTTCGCATGACATTTGAAATTCACCCTTGGACGTGATTGTTGACTATGCTCAGCTTCAATGGCCCGTATCTCATAATATACTATGCCAATCTTGAGGTACCTTTAGATATGACAGCACATATGTGACCATCCATCCCAAACAAGCCTCTTGCCATTTTCACTTTTTAAAATATTTGCAAAGACCCATGTTTTAAGGATTATAATGACACCTTAATAATTTCACTTGCCTTCCAGAAGTCAGGTTATGGTCCGTCAAATGTTGTCAGGGAGTAAAATGTATAATTGAGATAAACACGTTTAAAGATCAGTAATTCCTATATTTTCTGTTGATTGTCTTCAACTAAACAGATATATTTCACATTTCCGATTAGGATTGGAAATATGTCAAAAATCAATTTCCTACCTACAGGTAGCAGAAAATGAAGTTTGCTGCATTTACGGCTCCTTTGGATTGGATGGCCACATATTGAAAACATAAGTTATTGATAATGAGGTTTTATAGCCGATGTTTAAGGGGTAAAAGTAACAATGTTCAAAAATAACACACAGAAGCAGAGATTCTTGATTAACATGATTTATTATACATTTCGAGTCACCAACTTACAATTAGTACAAAGTGTCAAGTGTTCTTTAGAATTCATATTTTGCTTATCATTACTGCTTTATTATATCATTTGCAAAAACACTTGGGGCTGACATTTTGATTTGTACACTTTGATACACAGAAGGCCGACATGCCTAGTAGGTTTTTAACAATACTGTTTTTTTCTTTTTTATCATGAATGTTAAATCAGAAAGTGATAATTCTTGAACACGCAAACAATTTGAGAAACAAATACTTGATTATCAACAGTGTTTTGATTTATAGCATCCAAAATTAACTTGATTTGAACATATTTTACAAAAATGTATCGGTACAAAGTGGAACAATTCTTCCAAAATCTCAATTTACCCATAAGAAAATGTCACTTGCCAAATTAAGTTCATATTTTGTGTAATTGGATTATGGGTTCCCAAACATCTGTAAGAATTACTTAAAATGGGACAAAATTTGGAATTTTCGTCCAAATTATTTTGCAGGCAACAAAAGCCTTGAAACAGTTATTCAAATAAACTTCCTGAAATCAGGCAAATACATGGAAATATACTCTCATGCCTATGCAAGTCTTCACTTCAGCATAAAGTCAAAATTTGCAATTTACATATTTGAACGTGATTATACAAGTATAGTGCAAGTTAACACTGTGTAGCCAACCAAATTTTTGCCAAGTTTGACATTTGTTTTGGTAGCAGATCTCTTGTTCAACATAATATGTAACCATTGAACTACACACAGCATTTGTATTCAATTTGGACGTTAATTATTTTCAATTGTACAACACTGAAAATGTTTTTGCTAAGAATCATTTACTTTAAAAAAACACATTTTGAAACATTTTTAGTTTATAAAAATACTGTAATTCCTGGAATAATACAAGCCGCACTGTACATAGTTGACTTGCACCCAATGCTACCCTTCCCTATATTGTTGAATTTCATTGAATGAAATTTTAAAGATGTACGAAATCTTGTGTATATCAAGCTGCTTGTCGTCCAGAAATAACAGTATTGCTTAAGGGGTCCCAATGACGGGCATTATGCTAATCATAGGTGATACAATTTTAGGCACAGATATAAAATAAGTTATAGAAATGACAAAACAGTGTATATTTCATTAGGGTCGTATTTGTATTTATTTATTTTTTTGGAAGACTGCTTTGTTTCAAGTCGTCTCTGGGGCAATCTACACGGAGTGCTGATCCAGATGCATGCGCATCTCCGTAGACCGCTTGCACGTACGCGTATCACTGATCCAGATCTGATGCCCGTGTAGCCACAGTCTTCTTCTGCAAAGCGGTTTACGGAGATGCGCTTTCATCCGGATTTGCACTCCCATGAAGATTGCCCCTCTATCAGGATTATCAGGCATTCCGATTACTATATCGTAACGTATTAATTAAGCTACAAAGAGACAAATGTACCGTATTCTACACTAGCTACTTGGAATATAATTAAAGGGAACAGGCTTATAAAGACACAGGGCTTACCAAAAAATAATGTTAATGAAATCAGTACTGGGACAACATACACTAAATACTTGAAAATATAAAATTCAATCAACTTTGGAACTTTTGGTTGTTTTCTTCATAATGAGTTGTTTAAACATTTTGTGGGAATTTGTTAATGATACACATAATGCTCAGTCAAATTTCTTACGATTATTGGTAATGTACGAACTTGCTAAATATAGAATTTATATACCAACATGCGCATATCATTACGTACAGTTAATGAAGATGGGATACATACAATTTCATCAGTTTTATAATAAAATATTTATGTAACAATCATACTCGAGTGTCTCCGACACTGTTCAGATGATAATAAATTTAATGTGACCAACTTTTGACATAAAGTAACATTTCTCTGTACAAAGAAATCCCATATTTATGCATGACCTCAAGATCAACTTGAGACCGCTTATGGAACTATTCAATTCGCTTTGTCAAATATAGTAGGTCTACTATTGACCTTTTGCTAAATTCAGGGTTTTTCTTAAGCAGGAGCCGGGCTCCATTTACCCAATGGTTCTCCAATTTTGGCTCCCGGTCTTTCCAATATATTACACTGGAAACCACAGTACCGGGCTCCGTTTTCAACTCCAGGAGCTCATTTTGGCTCCTGGTCCAGGCTTGCTTTTAAAAGAAAAACCCTGGTTAAATTGGATAGGTTTTATTACACGATAAATGAGGACTATGGTGCTGTAGGCATTAACATATGTTCCTTTCTTGTATTCCATCATAGATTTTAAAAGACAAAGGATAGCAACTTCTATACAAAACAAATCGTTATATCCCGATTTAATGTACAAGTCCATCTGGAAATTATCAAATTTGAAAAGTGCTGGGGTCTGACCATCAAGTATTCATTAGACTCCAGCAAAAGCCTGAATTAACTTTATCCGAATCCTACAGATTAAATTATGGAGAATGCAAGGAGACTACATGCTATTGTCTCATTACGACACAAACATCGCTTCAAATGCATGTTGCAGATCAATATCCCCATCTTTTAAAATCTCTGATTCCATGCAAAAGAAATATTCCTAAGAAAACATGTTCAGAAGGACTAGGTCTAATCCATAATAGCACCATTGTACATTGACAATACGATATCACAGAGTACATCATTGTAAATTGGTCAAATACAACACTGAGACAGCCCTTTGATTCTTATAAAAAGCTTGCGAATTCATTACAGGAATTGGTCTCAAAGCATAAAAGTGTTCCTGCTAAAGTTTTTTTAGAGCTTGCACCAAAATCACCAAATAAGGTCTAAAATTGGCTTATTATAATAAGCAGGAAAAGAATCTTTCTCTAAAGTTTCAAACACCTGCTGTGCCAATTTTCCAAGCTTGTGCACTAATGGTGTGCCATACAGCCGCAAGGCTCTGTCACACATCACTGTAAAACGACAAGATCGTGCATTAACGGTGTGCCATACAGCCGTAAGGCTCTGTCACACATCACCGTATAAAGCCAAACGTACGCCTAATGTTCTTAATCCCACTATTGTTTTGGTTCATTAGAAGTACGTTTAATACGCTATCCATAAGGTTTGTCTGTTATGTATACATGTGTTAAATTTGTTATCCATACTGTAGTGGTCCGTTTTGCACACGTTCAGTATATGAAACTTTTGTACACGATTCATACGTTTGGGCTCTAGACGGTGATGTGTGACAGAGCCTTTAGCAGGAACACTGATTTTCTGGTACAAAAAATTGATTGTCTATCATGTTCCATGTGTTTTCATATGAAACCCAATTCTCATACCTGGGGCCGATTACACTAACATTTAGTGATGGTCGCTAACCCCGTTTTGATCGCTAACTCCAAAAAAGATCGCTAAATAACAGGTATTTTTAACAATTTAGCGATCATTTTTTGAGTTAAGCGATCATAACAGGGTTAGCGATCATCGCTAAATGTTAGTGAAATCAGCCCCTAGTTGATTTATCTTATGATAAATCCTTCAAGTTCAATCAAATTAGTTATAAATTGGCTGCAGTGGTCCATGGTGTATAAAGTCAGTTGTATAAAAGAAGATTGGTTTGCAAAATTGCTGTACATTGAACATAAAAAATAATGCAACAACTCTATCAATGACGGATCTTCCACAAACCTACTTGGTTAACATTACGACGATCACCAAAGACAAAGACTTGGTTTTAAATTAGAGCTAATAATCAGATCAAGAACTCCTGGCTGGTGATGAGGTTGGGGTTTTTTTTGGGGGGAGGGGGTATTTGAAAGGGCAAGTATATATATTAGGTATGTACCACATCCAAATGAGTGACAGGGTTAGTGCGGATGAAAGTCCTTGAAAGTACTACAATTTTATTTTGCAATTTCCAGGCCTAACTAACTTTATCAAAAAAAGTCCTTGAAAGTCCTGGAATTTTTGAATGTCAGAAATGTTAAAAATTAATGACAAAAGAATTGACCATGGAATTATTTTTATCCAAAAATGAGCAAAAACAAATTTATTTTATTTGTTGACACATATTCCGTCGGCCACTGACAAGGGGGAAAATCCTTGAAAGTCCTTGAATTCTTCTTGGAAAAGTCCTTGAATTTTTTAAGTGAAAAAGTGTACTAACCCTGTAACATCAGTAACCACCCTTTTTCTTTAAATTGTACCATACATGGCTAAGGTGTAGTTCTCCCCTATCAAAACAAAATCAGAGCATCCCCCTAAAGAAGGATGGATATAATACACATTAAAGGAGCTGATTTTTCAAAATTAAGTTTTCAATTGCATATGAAAGATGGCCTCTAAAGAAGTTTTGATTTGATGGGCAATTTTATATTTCAGAGCCATGTATATATTACTGTGTTAAAGTTAATTATGGTTACTATAATTGGACACATTTTCATAAATATCTCCAAAATGGAACATAATTCAGCAGTGAAGTTTCACATTGGTTATAAGAAAAATGTATGCAATATTTTGGTACCAAAATCTCTAAAAGTTAAAAAAAAAAGTTGAAGCAATCGGATCAAACTCCTTTAAATGCCTCATCACCAGTAAGGAACAATACTAGTATTGAAATATTCAACAAATAAACTTTTTCAAATAAAATATCAAACATGATAAATAAACCAACAGTACAAAAGAAAAAATAAAGCTGTTATTTATAACTTTAAATGACGCATGTTCAAGTCATATAAACATACTATTGCTATTTTAAGTCGCCATAACCATTTATGAGTTGTTTATCTAACTGGTTTATCTCTCTCAAAAATCTTAGTGAGAGAAAATCTGCAATTCAAATGAATTCATTTCAATTTATTTGAAATTCAGGAAATTCACTTTCCTATGTATTGAATGAGTCACTTATATATTCTATACAATATAGTTATCGAGTTAGTATTATTTACGTAAAGTATTAGTTTTTTATACACAAATTGCACCAAAATTTAATCTTATATATTTTTTGACAAAATAAATGCATTGCAAAAGTAGTACCTCAATGACAATATTTTTAGACGTACTTGTTCTGACTACATTACTGCTACTTAAAGTACTAAAGCAAATTATCAACATTTTCTTGTCCAAAATTAAACTTTCCTCTTTATACATTTATATGCAAGAAAAACTCATCTAAATCTTTTCTAACTTGAACTGCTTGATAGATACAAATACACTAGAGCCTCAATATGCTGTTTTTCTTTCCATTTTTTTTTATAGAAAAAACATGTTTTGGCTCGGTGGATCACACACAGAACATGTCAAAAATGTTTTGCTTGTATTCATACAAAAAGATATAAAATGGTTTCATTTATCAAGTCCTGTAATGCGCTGTTCAATTTTGGTTGGCCACAGCATATTTGTCAAAAATGAGAAACAAATAAGTTTTTCTTAATCTATGTAACATTTATACATACAAGAACATGTTTAACTGTCCGAACAATAATAATAGACAATAACTTTGACCAATTTAGAATTTTCAAGACCCAATATGGATCCTTTATACATTGTCACATTTTTTTCAGTAAATAAGATATACAAATGCACATTTGCTTTAATCAATATTAGACATAAAATAGAAACACAATATTAATGATTAGAAACACTGATTAAATCATTGCTCAAAAAATCTTTGCAAATATATTATGGCTCTAACGAGCATTCTTTGCTATGTACACAAAACACAAACGAACAAACAAACATCAAAAATTCAAAAAAATTGTATTCTTCATAACCAAAATGAGGTACATGAGGTGTATAACAATACATGTATTTCAACAAGCACAAACTAAATATGCGCATCAATTTGCATTTATAATTAGTTATATATTTGATTATCATATCTGTTTGGACCAATAAGTTTATCATTGTGTACAATATTTATAGGATAACAAATACAGAAATAGCCCTTCAGTGTCAAAATTGCAGTACAGTAGTAGAACTTCTTTAATACAAGATCAGTTATCCCCAAACCCTGATAACTCAAAATTTACTTTCAAGTCCCAGGCATTGAATTTGTATGTACAGTGGAACCTCGTTAACAAAAATCTGTTAACACAAGAACCCAGATAACACAAAATGGTTGTTTGGTCCCAAGTGTGAATTTTGTATGTGAATTCAGTTGGATAACACAAAATCCTGATAACACAAACTAATGCCCCAGTGATTTTGTGTTAACGAAGTTCCACTGTAATAAGTTATACACACATTAAATTGTGTGATCTGTCAGAATTTGTGTTAAAAAGTTTCCACTGTACTATTGTTTACAGACCAGACTACATGATACCTAGTAGCGTTCCCCTATCTCCTCTTCTACGGACGGACCCAGCAATGAGCCCAGGCAGCCAACTGTTGATTGTGCTGCAGAGGGTAGTAGACAGCTCTGAGCAAGAGCTGATGATACCTCCTCTGTATTTCAAGTCATTCATTTATTTCCTTCAGTTTTGCTTTATTTTTCAAAGGAGCTCTGAATATGTGAGCACTAAATGTGAGTAACTGTATCATGTCCTTGACAAACTTTGAAGGATTGATACAAAGCTAAATAAGCATTTATGTAAACAGTCAAGCACAGAATTGGTGTTAAATGAAATGCAAGTGAAACTATGGTCACAATTGGTCGTATGGCATTCGTACAAACAGTTATGAATTTAGGTAGAGCATGCTGACATTTTCAAAAAGTTACGAATTTCTTTTGGTCTACAGGTGCAGTTCTGCCAAAAAAGAAGAAGAAAAAAAAAAGATAGCACAAAATGGCAAAATCCTCATCAAAACACTTTGTAACTGTTTGTATGAAGTATTGCCACCATAGTCTTACATTACATGCAAGAAAAATACAGGCTTAGACGACATTTTGACCTTGGAGGGCTAATACAACCAGCTGCTCGCCAACATTGCCATTCTTTTCTAATATAATAGCAAAAGATTCTGCAAGTTTTAAAAGTAGCTTTGGCTGCAGCAGACGACCTCAAATGTGCAATTTTGAACTGTTCGTCATCTCGGACGACATTTGCCTTTTGCCACATCAGTCCATCACGAGAAAGCTGAATTTATTCCAACTAAAAACGATGTGTCGTTGCAACCATCACAACAAGGTAAGAAATATATAGGCTTGTTGTGAGGTGTACTTGGTCCATAGTTGATGGTGGATTTAGTTTAATTATACTTCTAGACTGCAAAATTTGCATCATAGAAGCTAAATGTCTCCTTAAAAACTGACCCAAGCAGTTCCTTATCTCAAACAGTCTCTGCTACGTCTATACCACTGGCACTGCAGTATGACAGCATTCATGCCTCTGATTCCCTTCCAGTTGTCAGTGACAGAGTTCCTGCTGCTAACTGCATGGCGATCTTGGGCCCAGAACTCTTGCGTTTATGCCCGCTGCTACTACTGAAGAAGCCCACCGATGAACGGTTGTTTTTCCTGGGTAGAGGCATGGTAGCGTTTAACTCGATAGTCTGTTAATTAAAACAACGATAAATAAAAGTTAAAGCATGGTAAATATTTTGATATAAGATGAAACTTTATTATAGCAATAATTCTGGCAAAAAAGCTTATGCAATAATGAAAAAGATTGATAAAATTGTTGTTGAGGAATTAAGATAGCACAAAAACAAACTTTGGCATTTTCTTGTAATATACCATATTGGGAAATGGATACCGTAATTGTATAATTTGAGCATTGTGCTGTTTCACTGTGAAGTAGTAAGATTATTTTTCCGAGTGACCAACTTCAACTTTCTATTTCAAAAGAATATTTAACTATTTTACTGCACAAATATGAATACCTGAGAGTACAAATATTCACTATCTGTGGTAGTAAGAAAAAATATTGATTTTAAATTTTGACTTTTCAAACCTGCGTGAAATAGCCGGATCACTCGAAATTTGACGGATATTTTATCAATATTTTTTATTATCATACAATTGTATTCGGACTTCCACTATACTTTAAATCTAGCTGCTTAGTTTCGGTACATTGTTGCATGAGTATAGTATGAGGTTATTATATTATATAAGAAATGAAAAGGATATGTTTTGTTTGTTCTAATGTTAATATTAATAGCTAATTTCAAATGTTATAATTTACGCAAGTTAGATCTGTTTTAGAGATGTGAAATTTTAAAAATCCTGATAATAGGATTGGAAGTTGTTAGCAGAAGTATTGTAACATAAAATATGATTATAAAACCATGCCACCAATGGGATGTACTGTAATTTCCTGAATATAAGTCACAGCTTATACATTGATTTATGCCCCTTAAGTGGCTTATACGGCGATGCTTGAATCTTTTTTTTTTCTGTGGGTGCGGCTTATATTCCGGACATTACGGTAGTTATTTTGTAATTCCAGGGAGCCAGGATTTAAGTTATGGGTTGTAAGTATGCACTATCAAAAAAGCAAGATGAAGGGTTACGTTTTTGGTCAATTTTTGTCTTGATTGAATATTATAGTCATGCATTGAACAAAATCTTCATCATGTTTCATGAACAAAACAAGAAAATTTATATGCAGCCAGAGAGTATTGTTTGATACCAACATCTTTGCAACTTTGAATGTCCTGTTGCTGGATGCTTCATTATAACATCAATCTTGTTATAAGGGGCGCACCACCAGATTTCCATGGGAGGGGAGCAGGAAGTTTTTGGGAATAAAAATATTTCCTCCATGAACATGGAATAGGGAAAAAACAGTAATTTCTAGGGAAAAAATCACTCCTGAACATGGCGTGAAAATAAATAAATCAACCCCAAACCCAACTTCCTGCTCACCCCTGGAAATCTAACGGTGCACCCCCCAAACCCAAAGAACAATTCAATCAAATTGTTCATTGTTTTGTCCCTGAGATATGTTACATTCACTTGGCAAAATTGTCAATTCTTTTTTGAAATGAGAATATAATAATTGCATGCTGTGCTATAAAAAAGTACAATATAACCATGAAAATATATCAAAACACATGCAAATACAAAAGCCATCCATCTGTGTTGTAACAAACATTCTTGTAATGTGCTGTTATAGTGTGTTCATAGTTTGTCGCTATGAACATGCACAGGGCTATGAATCACAAGACATCTGCCGACACACAAGTCTTTAAAATTCAAAGTGCTCAACTATACTTTGATCAACTCCAAATAAGCGTGTACCTAGCTGAACACAGCACACCCGCAGAAGACGCAGCGCGTGTTTTACGTTTGACTCGTGCATCATTATCTTATATCCCGCCTGTTTTGTGTTGATTAAAGTATAGTAATGTGTGTGTAATAAATGAGGATCAGTAGATGTCAACCCGGGATGTCAAGCAGATAATACCCTTGGACAAGAGAAGATATAGTTGGCATCCCATCATGCATTGCTTCTTCTAAATGGGATCGTTTGTACAGGAAATCATGTGAGTAGTTAGTGATGAAATGCCCATTAATCAAATATAATTGTTGTAATCAGTGTTTCCGCTAAGGCCGTATGGCGCGCAATTGGCACAGGACCGTTTAAAATTGGCGCAACGAGTTTCTACAAAATGTGGGAGAAAGATTTTTTTCAAGCTTCATTGAGCCAATTTTCACCCACAGCTCATGACTTTGGCACAAGCATCTCTTAAACTTTGTCATATTTGCTCCAATTGGCGCAAGCTCAAAAACCTTAGCGGAAACACTGTAATTTTGTTGCATTTTGGGCATATTTCATCACTAACTACACATATGACTTCCTGTACAAAATTTCCCATAGGAAGCAATGCATGATGAAATCCTGGTTATCTTCTCTTCCTTCGGACTCCTGCAACTACAGGATGTATATCTTGAAATGTAAAGTATTTTAGGCCAAACAATGATTTATTAGACAGTAAACAAAAATCCAGATTGCAGGGCCCCATTGATTTGAATGTAACCCTTACCCTGGATTTTTGTGTCCATTGTTCAATATTTTTTTATTTTGCCCAGAGTACTGAGAAAATTTAATATCAGGTGCAAGCTACCGAAAACTGCTTCTCATGCAAAGATCATTGTCAAGAACCTCAGCAAGCATTCCCCATGCAAGAGGTGATTTCTTTCTCCTTGTGCTCTTATGGTTGCTTGGATTTCCCATAAGGTGTTCTCAACCTTAACAAGTTTACTGTTTCAAAACAGGAGTTGCTCTGCTATCTTGGCGACAAGAAGTCAGCACTACAATCATTTGTGTTCTGCTGTTCATTGCATTAAATATAAAAAAACCTACAATTAATGCACCATTTTAAATGTGTATTAAAATATGCTACCTGCTGCATGTACTGTATGTATGCCTGCCAAGTCATGACAGTTTGTGGTTCTGCTTTTTTCCCCATTTTGTTTTTGGGGATATTGCTGAGATATTGCTTAGACCAAACAAATTGACTTCAAAGCAATACAGCTGTGAAATGACAAAATATATTCAGTCCAAGCAAAAAATTGTAACACGTACCAAACAAAATGTTAACTTTCAATGCAACAGATTGTAAAAACCAGCATTTAAGTTTAATACTGATACCATTGTAAGTGGATGTGTGCTAACTGATAAAAGTACAATACACAACAAAATTCTTCTCTGATTAGTTTTAACACTTAAGTGACCAAGGGGGGTCCTAGGGGCCTTGCAACAGGTTTTCGTGCGAAAACGCAAACAAATATTACATCACCGCTCCATGTAATTGTCAAACTTAAAGCAGCTGGTTCCTCAGTGGCAAAAAATTCATATTGATCCAGTCGTTTAAGTGCTAATTAGCATAAAGTGATTTTTCGAGGGCACTCTTCAAATTTGTTTTGTCCATAAAATTGAACTAATAACTTTTTTCTAATTTTATTTTGGCAATGTATTTGTACTTGCAATGTGCAAATTTAAGCAAAATTTTATGCGAAAATTCCTTCGGGAACACAGTTTTTGAAATTTTGGCAGGATTTTCCCCCCTGTATTTTGGTCCTTATTACATGCTTTATCATTGACCAGACTTTCAACGTAAAATTCATACCAAAAATGTGTTTTTTTAAGGCCCCCCTGGACACCAACAGGTGGGAAATACCTTGGTCACTTAAGTGTTAATACTGTGACTACTGAGTCAGTCCTAACAGCGGGTAAAATACTACATTAACCATGACCTAACAAGAGCCAGTAGCCAGCTAATCAAACTTAACATCAGCGAGGAAATAGTGTTGTAAAGTATGCTAGGTATAAAGCAAGCATTAAAACATATGAAATAATATAAAAATGTGTCAAGTATAAAATATAAATGAAGATGGAAGCTAAACACTAAGCATGTGTGTCTTTAAATATCTAGCGTGATGAGTATAAATATCACTTTAAATATCTAGCGTGATAAGTATAATAAATATGATGATGTGGTCAACTCGGATAAACTTACGTGATAGCCTATTAGAGCTTTCATGATTCACTTTCACCAACGTGGGGTACTCTGGGAAGCTAAACACAACCATACAGACAAGACATGTTGAGACAAAGGACAACGACCTACGGGACGGAGACGAGTTCTCCAATATTTGTGGACAAAAGGAGGGATACCAGGGGTCTTACTATAATAGCCTGCGTGGTCAGTACGATGGTGGAATTATACAAAGTATACAAAGGGGAAAACAAACTGCTATCTCTATCTTGTCTATATGTTACTTTTTGAATCTTAAAATCATCCCATGCTTTTTGTCTTTTGTTTTGATTTTGCTTTGCTGCCAATATAGAATAAGTTCCTAAGACAATATATAATAAGCATTGTGTTTTTGAAAATGATTTGACATAGGACACCGAGGCCAGTGTATAGAGCCCAGTTAATTCAATCCCTGCTTTTACCCCTCTGATGTTAGTAAGCAAACAATTCATACAATACAATTACAAAATGTTAGTTTACACAAACATTTTTGCTTAGTTTAAATTGCACAAACATTACAATGTGCCCTCTTCTGGTTGCTAGGCAACATGATGCTATCAAGAAGGCAAGTAGGCTCTGAGATCTTCCTTATCTACTCATGTCTCAAGCTTTCATTCAACACCAATCTCTTTACCACTAGGAAATTTTATACGGGAATCTGCATTCGCTGCCATCTTGTGTCGCTCATGGAGCACAGTTATTATATCTCCAGATAAGATCAGAGTTTGGCTGATATCCAGGCAGATCACGTAAATCTCAACTTAACGCATATACAGCGTGTGCATTTTGTTTAACGCGCAAACCGTGTCTGGTTTTCAAGAAGCGTCTATCGCGACTTGCTTTGATCAAAGTACGCCAATTTTCCCGCTAATCCATTTCGAAGACTCTAAAAGTGTGGTACACAGAGCCGTAAAATGCCGGAGGTAAAATACTTCACTCTCCATGAGCGATAATCCAAGATGGAAGCTATCCCATAGGATTTACACGATGGTCAAATCAAAATGGCTGCGAGTTCAGATTCCCCTATAAAATGTCCTTGCTTTACCATTATCTGAAATGCCTACTACTCATGCAAGTTTTTTCATAGAAACACTAAATATGTTCAAACACTTACCGCTCCACTGTCCAATGAGCCTGCACTATTTCTGTGAGTTTTCTTAGCTGATGGTAAGAAATAAAACATTGATTCAATCGATATATAGAATATCTACCCTGGGCATTCTACAGTTACTCTAATATGTTTTAAATTTGCTACTTATCTGCTTGTACATTTAATTTCTATTACAAATCTTTGCTAACTCTCTGAAATTGTCAAAATGTTTATTTTGATAACTCAGCATTTGAACATGGGTTTGACCTTTAACTTAAAAAAGTGTCCTTTATGTCCTTAACCTCCATCTAGCACCTGATGAAATAAAGCTCACAATGCTTTATTACATGCTTTATATCTGACAATATATACCTATGAACAGGTCAAAATAATACATCAAGTATATAGTGGAATAAAGCTCAACCTGCTTTACTAAATGGGGAATAATTTTTAGAACATACACTTGATGAAGAGGCCAAAACCTTTCACCAAGTATCTGATGAAATAAAAACACACAATGCTTATTAAATGGTGTGTATATTTTGCAACATACACTTGACGGTCCATACTAAGCTCTGAATTTCTTGACTTTACATACCTGCTGCTTCTTTGAGATCCATGAGGGAGTTGGACAATGCCGTCCTCTTGAGGGAGCTTTCCTTCTCTGGCTGCGGTGCTAACGAGTCTATACTACCACTCAGATTTTGCGTGCTTGCTAGACTCTCTGAGTCGAGACCTAGTCCTGAGTCTGCTGTACTGGCTTGGCTCTTGCGTACAAACTTCTGTCTCTCGAGCTCAGCTATAAACACAAAATATAAAGTAAATGGTTAACTTCAAAAGATTGAACGCAATACAATTTATCGCAGTTAAACATGTCAGCCCTGAAATGATCATTATTTTGTTCCTCCAGAATGACTGATACCATCAGTATGTTTGAATGTGAAAATGTTGAACTTTGACCTTACACACACACAAGAATCATGTTATTGTCCAATTTACAACGTTCTTGCATCTTTCATTGATATGCAGACAATCCATAGTTCAGTTTATATACCTCATATATAGATTCCTGTCCTCTGATTGGTTAAAAGTGAGGACCTGGATTTAACTAGGCCCTATAAATTTACTATGCCCGGGGCATATTTTTCACTAGGCCCGCTCAATGTATTTTGCGCTGTGTAACTCGAGCTTTACGCGCGCGACTATAAGCATTCATGGTCAAACACGCGCTGCAGTGCATAAGCTAGTTATCTTGTACGCACAATACGACGCGGTCAGCACTTAAAGTTGAAACAATTATTAATTATCATTTGGCGTTTTGACTGCTAAAATGTTTTTTAACCAACCAGATGATAAGAATGTATATATTCGGTATATAAAACGAATATTGACTGCTTTGTGTTCGGGGTATGGTTAAAATTATTTCCCTCGGTGATCTCAAAACCATGAATATGCATGGTTTTGAGATCACCTCAGGAAAATAATTTAAACCATGCCCCTCAAAGCAGTCAATATTTGTATAATTATATGAAGCAAAATGTGACAATAATATTACATTGTACCATCATTGCTCATTACAAAAGCTTTCAGCTTGTTTGAATTATTTCATGCAACACATGCACACTTACCAAGATAAGTTAAGGCAGTAAAATACTGTTGCAGAGATGGATTATTTCATCAATGAAAATTTGTTTCCTAATTTGGATCACATCATTAAAGCCAAGTCAATAATTCAAAATAAAAAATAGTCATCACAAAGAAATGGACTGGTATTTTAAAGATTATTAAAGACCTTTATTTGCACTGGGAAAAAAAAGTGTAAAACCATTTTATTGTTTCTTTCAAAATGCGTAATTCATTCTTTAAAGACTTGTTATCCATCTCTTTGACAGAGCAGGTATTCCTACTGCCTTGACTGATCTAGGTTGTTAAGTTTATAGCTCAATCATAATTTAAGACCATGAAATCATTTTGACACACATTTTATGCAAAGTCAAATATGATCAGAGTCAAAGCCTCCCAACGTTTCAGCATTTTCAAACGTCAAAGGATCTCATTGGTCAACTTTTGTCACTGCTAGTCTCCAAGAACAGAACAGAGCAAACTGTGTAAAAGTTGCTGTAACACTGCAGAACTGTTGTGAGACACTAGCATACAGATATAGTCCAATAGCTGAGACTTTGACCTCCGATCTCTGTGACCTCTGACTTTATGGAAAGAAAGCGGATCCATCCGTCAGATAATTGTTGGAATTATCCAATTATCAATGGCTAATGAATGGATTCTATGGTGAGCAACTATCCCATTTACCTAAAATGAAGCAGTGATGGCTATGGAACTATGGCATCTACTTCTAAAAGTTGTTTAAACTAACTAGCTTTATAATTATTGTTGGGAAAAAATCTGTTTGTTAATTGCACTCCAGGACAGGGAAAATGATCAAAGAATATTTGGCAAATGTCAGCCTGCAGTCTTAACGACTTGAGATAGAGCCAAGCAAACAAGTCTGAGCTACTTGCTGCTTTAAATCTTGACATATGCTACAACAATTTTCTTGGCCATATGAACATAGGTTCTCAAAACATATCCAGTATACTCACAGTGTTGAGCTATGATGTTTCGAGACCGTATGGGCTGGTCTCTTGATCACATATGATGGCTTCTGTGACATCCAGGTCCAGTGTTGCCAGTTGGTTCCTGGATTATGTGGTCATATACCTGGTTTAAATTGAAAACCGTGCCCCCTCATTGTTCATAGCTTGATTGCCGCATCTCCTGATCCATCTGCATTCTCTTATCTATCAGGGTACCTTTCGCTTTCTTTGTGTACCATTTTTGAGCTTTACCAGTCAATTACATGGTTGGTGTCTGCGACATGGTCGACAAAGGCAGATTTGTAATAACCACATCATCTAGGAATCAACTGGCAACACTGGATGTCACAGAAGCCATCATATGTGATCAAGAGACAAGCCCATACGGTCTTAAAACATCATAGCTCAACACTGTGAGTATACTGAATATGTTTTGAGAACCTATATATCATATTGTTATACCAACTATCCTTATTAACTTTTTCAAGACAATTTTTGTGGTCCTCTATAAATGGATGTCATCATATCATGATATAGTAGACTTTTGATATGATTCTATCAGAAACTAGACGACATATAACTGGCACCGTCGTTCCATGACATCATAAATGTTGGCATTGTACACAACTTCTATTCATACAATACATGAGGATATATTTTATGAATCATGCATATATGCTATTTTATTTTACATCCTGGAAACAAGCCAGATATATGTCACAGGCATAACAATATTTTGCACACTGTGTGTTTTAAGTTGAAATATGTGCAAATATAGAAATTTGTCAAAATTACAAATGAAAATATCACAATTTTCCCTTGGAATATTATGCGAATGAAAAATAGGAAAGAGAGAGAGGTTTTGATATGTTATTATGTTATAATGAATGAGAAAAGGCAAAAGAGTAGTGTGCAGATAGAGATAAGAGAAGATATCGTGAGTATCCCATCATGCATTGCTTCTTATTGGATTGTTTGAACAGGAAATTATGTGAGTAGTTAATGATGAAATGATCCTAAATCAATGTTATTTGTTGCAATCTTGCATTTTGGGTATGTTTCATCACTAACTACTCACATGACTTCCTGTACAAAATTTCCCATAGGAAGCAATGCATGATGGGATACACACGATATCTTCTCTTGGTAGAGATGAACAACACACATAAAGTTGAATTTACTACATACTGAGGCATTCCGAGGCCTGATCCAAGCCAAAGTTCTTGTGATAGGCGTGGAAATGGTTCAGTCTACATCAAAACAAGGGCAATTTTCAGTGTAATGCTCTGTCTGTAAAATACTATAGAAACCACTGCTAAAGCTATGAAGTCTATTCAATAATCCCTTTTTTTTTAAATAACTTGATAAGGTCTATGGTTTTGCAAACCAAAATTTTGGTTCAATTCCCTGATAGGACATATTTCTAGAATTTTGAAAATGCAGAACAATATAGAGCAAATGCCCGGAGTTCAGAATGTTCAACTTTTTGACTCTACAAAATGATAATAACATGCTCCCCCCTCCCTTCATGTTTCAAATAAATGCAAAACTGTTCTATCGTTTTGTACAACTCTTTGCCTTGATAGTATAACTTTCCCAAAG
>JXSR01S037225.1:39078-54006 GCA_000969725.1 Ophiothrix spiculata | reverse complement strand
AATTATCGTTGTCGACAACAATAAATACTGCCCTCTATAGTTGAATTTTTAAAATTGTTATTTTAGGAGATTTAATGTAAACTCCAAATTTCTTTTGATTTATCTGCAGTCTATGATGTGCAAGGAATGTTTTACAAACAACTTTTTGGATCTTTCTTGATGTATAGCATCAATAAAATATGTTTAAAGAATAGCCTCATACCCAAGATCAACAAACAAAATAAGATTAAATTTTTTGAATTTTCTGAAGGTTTAGATCAATTTTTTCCCGATATCTGGTAATTGACTGCTATTTTCTAACATCTGAAGTGTAAATAAGCAACAAATAAAATGTCGAAAATTTGTCCAATGCCCCTTTAACTCAGCAATATCCCATCCCCTGTGCACAAGTCTGTCGATTTTTAGGGATAGAACTTCCCAATGTTGAGTATGATATATTTCATTTGCACATGTATATCACTGCCAGGGATGTGATGTCATTGATACGCATCATACTGAAAACACTGGCACCAGATTTAGCAATGACTAGCTATGTGATCGTTCATCCAAAACCAAGCCGTAAATGCAGCAAACTTCATTTTGCACTACAGGCGAAAATACATGTCAAGGTCATAATTTGCCGAAATTGATTTTTTGACAGATTGCCAATCCTTGTGTGTTTTTTTAAACACAAGCAAAGTTTCATTTCAAGAAAATGATGGGAAATATGAAATATATCTGTATATTTTGATGAAAATCAACAGAAAATATAGGGCTTACTGATCTTAGGTTTATCTCAGTTTTATGTTTTACTCCCTGACGACCTTTGAAAAACATAACTAGACTTCTGGAAATCGTGTGAAGTTCATTGGGGTGTCATTGTAATCCTTATACTTATAACATAGGCTGCATTTGCAGCTGGTTTGAGATGGACGGCCACATATGGAAACATCATTCGATTCAAGTTTATTCATGATCTGCAGATTTGACAAAGCCTGAATCCTTGGCACCATTGGTAATTAACAATTTGACTGAAATGACTAATTTAGATATGTTTTTGCCGGTCAATACTGTCATGGTTGCGTTGTCATGACAATGTGACTCTGTAGCTATGTCATTATGTAGGGCAGGGGTAGTAGGTGACATGACATGCTTGTGAAACATGACCACATTTTTGAATGGTTGATTGGGCAAAAATAAAAGTTGTTTGGTTGTCCTTGACCGCACGTTCCTATTTTTTGAAACTGGAAAAAAGTTTTTACTGTACAAAATTAAAGTATACCACGCCTAATTTTCAGATTTCCAAAAAAAGTTGTTTTTTTTTCTTTGAGAATTTTGATTTAAAAAAAATATTTTTTAAGTTGTTGTTCTCATTTTGTTTCCATTTCAATACTGTTTTTAAACTTGTATAAAGAGATTTTTCGGTACAGTAGACTTATTTGCATCTTTATAGAGGCCATAATTTGGTGTAACTTTGACTTACATTTGAAAAAAAATCTATAAAAATAAAATAAAAAATCTGCCTGCCCGCACTTGCTCCAAAAAAGTTGTGGAGGGCAACCAAACAATTTATTTTTTTGGCCTTATGGTGAAAACAGACCTCTTTCATAAATCTCTCAAACAAAAGTGCCTCAATATAGCCTCACTTAACACAAGTGCATATCTGTACACAATTTGGAACTTACATACATACAAACATAAAGGCTTATTTAACGTGCTATTTCATTAAGATCACAGCACGTCTGTCTACGCAGATCACAATCAGGGGCCAATTTCACTAATGTTTCTTTAAAAAGAAGAAATGATTGCTAACCCCCGTTATGATCGCTAACTCCAAAAATGATCGCTAAATCGTTATAAATACCTATTATTTAGCGATCATTTTGGAGTTAGCGATCAGAACAGGGTTAGCGACCATGGCTAAATGTTAGTGAAATCAGCCCTGGATCACATCCTCCACAATGGCTGCTAAAAGGTGCACTTTATGTACATAGTTAGATTGTGAGTATCTAGACAGCACCAGGATAAATAAGGGACAGCTATGGGTATAATACCCTACTCTTCACAAACCTAGTTGTGAAAAGCATATATGGGTGCAACTCTCCCATATATGGGACCGACGGCAGAACTGTTGGAAAGACTAATGTGCTTCTCGATATTTCCAGTAAGTTGTGTTTTGAAAAAGGTTGATTGACCAAGTAAAACTATTTCTTTGAATCACTACATAGAGGTCAGTGTATCCTTCATTACTCAGGAGACATGACTAAACAAAAAGAAGACCTTCCCATCATGCCTTGCTTCCAATGGGATATTTTATACAGGTTGTCATGAATAATTTTAACGCTAAAACATGTCTGAAATGCAAAATTGAGATGAGGTCTGTTAATTGTGCCATGTTATACCACTAAAGATGTTCATGACAACATATACAAAATATCCCATTGGAAGCAAGGCATCATGGGAAGGTCCTGATATTTTCTTTTGACTAAACAGCTAAATCACTCCTGGTCACTTCAGGCTACCCAGGTGGGCTCTCAAGTGAGCCCAGTTTGATTAGCAAAATAAACCAGATGTTCACGGTCAATGTCAATGAGAGTGAAGGTCCAGGAAATATGTCATTGCTATTGCCTGTTAGTTGTCAAACTATGATGCATGCTACAGACCACCTTCATCATGATGACAAGGTTGACCCTGTGGTCATCTATTGGTCTGTATCACTTCCTATCTCCTCCGTACTTGTTTATAAGTGGTGAATCCACAAGGATTCATATATATAGTCATGCATAATTAACAAAAATACGGTTCTGCTGGTCCCAGTTTAAGTGCTAGTAGAACACTCCGGGAGAACACTATAATGTAATGGAAGTCATGTTAAGCCGTTGGTCCCCGGTGAGTAATTTAGTAGCATGTCCAGTATTGCATTGTGGCTTAAGGTGTCCATTGGATAGATAAGGAGCTAAACCATAACCAGCTTGAAAATTTCCAAAAAAGATTTTACATATCCCCCTATTCCTGCACCCAAAACTCCCAATGCTTTGATTCAACTCGGGATATGAAAAAAACATGACTGAAAGAAACTAATTACACTACACTGCAATTTGGTGCCAGCTAACATAATTTGATCTGCATCATAAGCATGAAACATACCCAAATGCCAGATTTTTACAATCTCCAAATGCGGTCACAAATTTGTCATGAATTGCTGAATTTGCCAAGTTCAAGCATATATAATGGATGAATAATGCACATTTTTGTACTAGTATTTGAAATCAGGTCATAATTTGTTTTTTCCTGAGTGATTGTACTTGGCTGTGTAAGCTTATGTCATCATATATTTCTGTCTTATGTCTTTTAAAGTCTGATTTAGATGCTCATAAATTGCATTATGGCAATTACGTTAATGGTTCTCTGGCCTGTAGGCTTCTTTCAAGTATAATAAGTTTCCATGCCTGTAAGATTTGGCCATAAATCATGCTCCAAGTCTACATGCTAGAGAAACACATGATTTAGGGCAATATTGCTACCATCTTATAGAAAAGGCGACTGGGATGACCTGAATTTGCCAAGGTCGGAGTGCTAATCTCTATATCCAAATAATTGGACCAGACTCCACTTTGTCATTTTTGTGGCGAAGGAATCGCCACACATATTCCAACAAATAAACCCTAAGGCTGCGATCACATAGAAGTATACGGTATTCGCTAACGCTCCCGGGGGAGGCACTCATATTTGAAATTGACACATTCACTAAACGCTCCTCAGGAGCAAATAGCGAATAACGTATACCGCGTATACCAATACGTATACTTCTATGTGATCGCAGCCTAATAGTACGTAACTTACCGGCCTATTACCCACGATGCCTTGCTCTACTTTTGTCACCGTTGTCGTGTGGTCCTCCCCTGGTTGGAATGGCTTCTTCTTGACCCGCTCATAAATCCCAGATAGCATCTCCGGATCAATATTGTGACCGTCATCAATACCTGTGGAATTTGAACATTAAATTTATATTTTATAATTATAACATTCAAAAACTGTTTTTAAGAATTTTTACTCTACATCACCATTTTCTTAAAATCTTGATAACATTTCGTATTGAGTTATATTTATTCTACTGGACTTAATTGATACAAGAAGTGACATTTCGCATCCCATCAGGTAGAATGACTGGTGATTGGTCTATTATCCATAATTACAGACTTGAAACTTTATAAAACACAAAGGATCATTGAAAAGAGGGTGGGGGGACCTACTTCACAACTTTTCAGGAATTTTCAACTTTGCAATTAAGATCATAGCTCCTCGGCCGGCTCTGTCACACGCTAGAACTCAATCATTCTGTCTGATGATGCATTAGGGATTGAATGTGAAACACTGCAGATTCCATCAATGTAGGTCCAGTAAAATAGATTTAACTCAATTCCATATGTAAACAAATAAAGATTTGTACTGAATAGTAAGGGAGAAATGATATCACCAAAAGAAGATACTAGTAGGTGTGTATCCCATCATGCATTGCGTTCTATGGGATTCTTTATATATGAAATAATGTGAGTAGTTAGTGATGAAATGACACTAAATCAAAGTTAATTGTTGTAATCTTTCAGTTTGGGCATGTTTCATCACTAACTACTCACATGATATCCGATACAAAACGATCCCATAGGAAGCAATGCATGATGGGATACACACGATATCTTCTCCTGATATCACCATTCTCCGTATTGTTCTGGGATCCAATTCACTCACTCAAGGAAAGATAGCGTTTGTATCCCATCATGCATTGCTTCTTATGGGGTGGTTTGAACAGGAAATTTTGTGAGTAGTTAGTGATGAAATGTCCCTAAATCAAAGTTAATTGTTGTAATCTTGCATTTTGGGTATGTTTCATCACTAACTACTCATATGACTTGCCATACAAATGATCCCATAACAAGCAATGCATGATGGGATGCACACAATATCTTCTCTTCATTCACTCTATGATATGTGGACAAATGCTAACTATAGGAATGGTCTACAATCATACCAAAATATTGTCAATTAAATAAATTGTCAACCTTTAACCCCTACTAGAACTACTAGAGACAAAATAAGTATTTATTGGACGATTTAAACAAAAATCCATTGTAGGGGTTACATTTTCAAACATTTGGGCCCTGTACTCTGGATTTTTGTTTACATTGTCCAAGATATCATTGTTTGGCCTATACTTACCACTGAGATTCTTGACAAAGTCTTTGAGTTTCATCTTTCTCTCCTGTTTCACATGAGGGTTATGAAGATCTGTATGCAGCATAATAATAGCGAATGCCAAGATAAAGACGGTGTCTGGCTTATGGAAGTTGCGCACTGTATCTGTATTGCACACGCAGTACCTCTGGGCGAAGGCCTGAAATGTACACATAAAAACAGTGTAAAATAGATGGACAAAACTGATTTAGAGCAGGATACAAAACTGGCTAAATCACTAAGTAAGTGAACTAGCACCGGTGCGTAGATTGCGATGTGAATTCAAAGCAAAATACAACTGAAAAACCAAAATGAATCTTATTAATATCAAGACAACGGAGAGAAAACAAAATATCACTGTGCTGAATACTCAAGATGTTACTTTTAAGAATAAAAATCTTTATGGCCAAAAAACATTTCAGTATGTTCAAAACTTCAAGATTGTCTGTTTTTCAGTAGTGCTGGAAGGTAAATAGGCAACCTGAATAATGTCTGGATTTTTTTTTTGGGGGGGGGGAGGAGAGGAGGAGGCAATCTATGACCACAATCTCATTTCCCTCTCCTCTATCAAAATTAAGATTTTTATCTAGTAACAATTTCAAACTGGCATATATGTAAAAAATCTGAAACCTGATATATGATAAATTGTGTCATCTTCTTATTATGGTTGAACTGATAATATTACAAACTAGAGACAACATCAAGTGAAAGTGTCAGGATCTTTTTTTATATTCATCTTTTTAAGTATTAAGAAAAAGGTTGGATTTTTTTATCACATCAAGATCAGGTATTGCACCTTTAAATAAAAAACTTAATATTAAAGGTGCACATGTGATTCAATGCGGTTTCAATACTATAATCCACATCATGTACTATAATGCAGTAAGCTTTACTACAGCTTCATTACTTGGGACAAATTTGGTTAAAGAGGATATGATTCATTGGTTACTGGAGCTGTAGATGGAAACCACAGGTGCAGAGAAGTTTGCAAGGAACCCGGGAGCTTAGGGAGTTACTATACTCTGTAAATCTTGAAGTATGCAACAAGCATCCGATTAACGCACACACACCAATATGACCATACGGGGAAGTAAATTAGTCCGTATTTCTTGAATCATAAGAACGTACCAAATCTTGCTAGATATTCAAATGAATTTATTTACAATGTTTATCCCTGTGTATTGTGCAAAAACCAAACAATTATGAACATTTAATGTAAAAAAATATTAATATGCAGTGATTCCCCCTTAATCAATCCTAATAAATCATTACATAATACAAAACCACCAGTTCACAATGTTATAAAATACAAGGGATATGCTATGGATCTTGCAACAGAGTCTGATTACTTCAAGGTTTATAGAGTATATTAAGTATATGTGACGCGTTACATCAAAAGGTACAAGTTCTCGGCCAAGCAAATTTTGAGATACAGGCAAATAAAGCTCGCAAATTATAAAGAAAATAATAAGAAAATTGTCATCTTTATTCACCATATCTTCAAAATTTAAACTTCAATTTTCACAAGCAAGGTATCATTTCAAAGCTTAATTTATTCTCTTTAAAGTAACACAGAAATCTCAATTTTGTCAAAGGTAGACAACTTGTACCTTTTGATGTAACGCGTCACATATTCTTCCGCTTCTGCTTCTGCTTAGATACTTCGCAACACTCCAAGTGCGATGGAGTCAAATGCGAAGCTCTCTGGTCCTAGAGAGAAATGATATACTTTTGAAGGTATTATCAAAATGACCGGGAATGTTTTCCCTACTCTTCTTGAAAAGCCCGTGACGTTCTTTTACATCTGACAGTGTGTCAGAACACTTCAGATGGGACCAACGGCTTTATGTGCCTTCCGAAGCACGAAGCAAGTAGAGTAAAGTTTCGTGCTTAAGGAAACAAGGAGACGTGCTAGGAACGGGGCTCGACCCCACAACAGATGTAGTTCATGCGATTACGAGTCAAACGCTCTAACTGCTCGGCCACGCTCCCCTCCTATTTATAGTATATTATATGAACTAATTCATCATGTTATATTAACGAGTATATTAAGTATAAGGCCTGTCAAATCATACTTTGGTTAATTTCTGAAATAGCAGATGATTAATGACAGTTCCCGATGTTTAAGATTTTGTGGCTTAGACTACCTCAATATTCCCCAACCCTTGCTATTAAGCTCCTCAGTTATGACTTGGTAAACACAGCTACCCAATATATGAATGAATAACCAAATATGGTGCTCTGCTAAGTCTCGTTTGGATCTCAAATTAAATTAGAATGACTTTAATGATTCTATAGAAGGAAAAGACAGACCCTAGCACTCCTTGTGGACAAAGCGACTTCTTATTTTACCAATATTAAAGTTGTAGATAGAATGTACACAATCACCCTAGTAGGTGGAGGGGCAACATACTGTCACTAGGAAGATTTAACCCTGTCGCTAGGAAGATCTTATGTGTCTGGTTTTAGTTACCGTTTTACTATATTCATATGAGATATAATATGTGGTAATAATTAATATTGTTACTGAATATCCTGGAGAAGGGGCACTACTCAAATTTAATTTGGATGGGGATGTGCCTCTGGGAAATCTGAAAAGCCACCTCTATTCAAATTAATTTTCAATAAAGGGAGACAATTCATGTACCAAATCTACCAATTTGTGTGCGAAATTAATTGAAATATCAGATTTATTTGCCCAAATTTTGCTCAAGGTTTGTGAAGAAATGTCCATATTTGTGCCAAATGGCACAAACTTTTGAAAATTGAAGAGAAAAAAATGCTAAATTGTGTGAAGAAAAAGGACAAAAATACCAGAGATCTTGATTTTGATACCCAGATTTGCAGCACATCTCTACACTAAACCACTCATGTACTTAAGGTAGCCCCTCGCTAAATATCACCACCCCCCCACCCCCACCCCCCAAAAAAAAGGAGCACAATAAGACCTGCCATGTTATGTCTGAAAAATTTGCTTTAGATATTTGTGAAATTTCAAACCAGTGAAAATTCCTATATCTAGAGTATGTGACAAGCAGCACTTCTGTCATCTATGTTGGGACTGCGTGTAAAGGGACATGTTTTAGGGTGGGGTCCATCCCAGGAAATATGTCAGTAGTACAAAATAGGAAACGCTTTGAAAAACACAACCCATGTTCCAAGCACACTATTAACTGAAATTAGTGAGTCACGGCTTACAAAATATTTACAAAAACATGATTTGGCAGGCTGTTTTCAACAAGATGTTTTGAAAATGGAAATTGTGGCACAATGACATTACACATTTATAGGTTAATTGCATGCCTTGATCCAATGAAATACAAGGGATTTTTCATGAAATGTAATCATTTATGACAACAAGGAAAAAGTATACTTTAGGTCCCATCAAAAAACTTGACCCTAACCGTGACCTGACTGTAACTCACTAACCATGACCCGACCCTAATCCTAAACATACCCTAACCCCTACCCTAACCCTAAAATTTTGGATGGGACCTAAAGTATCCTATTTCCAACAACAATACACCCTTTGTCCAAAATCAGGTCTAAAGCCCATTTTGTCTAAAAGCATCTAAACACCAGCAGGATCAGTGTTAGGCCAATTAGGCTAATAGACAAAATGACAATAAGTATTTTGACCTTCGTCATGGCTGATTCTTGGCCAATTCTGGGATGATTTTGTACAATTTGTTGACATGCTGAACCAAATGGCATAACACATGTGATACCTCTTAAGAAATAGTCCCTCTAAAAAATGTCAAAAATAATTATTAGAAATGACATAAATTAGAAGTTGTGGCCAAAATTAGTCATCGAGTGGCTGTCTTTCTATTACACTTTAAGCTCAGGCTCATGGGTATATCTGGTCAGTGGGAATCACAGAACAGTACTCAGTTCTAGGTACAGCGCTTTTCTTACCTCCATCAGCCTTTCGATCTTTTGCGCTTCGCCTGGAAGTCTGAAAGCCGTTTGGAACCTACGTAACGCCTCGTCCACATGCAAACCACGGAAGTTCATCTCATCAACGTAGCACCTGTGAAAATAATGTGTTTCAAAATTATGTCAGTAACTGATGTAAATCGATTTAAATTGGCATCAAGGCTAAATTGATTTCCACTCAATATCTCTCGGATAAAAACGTCAAAATTGCTTCAATTGGAAGGTCTTCCTTTCTTTTCAGTTTGCATCACCATATCAAAATCAGGGGGGAGGGGAGAACAGTTCTACTTTGTTTTCTCCTGCTATTTCAGAGCTGGTTCCAAAATACTCCAATAACCCAATTCTTGATAAAAGGTCCATCTTCATTATAAAATCTTACATCTGAATGCCTCTTTATCATGGTTTTAAGAGATAACTTTGAGAAATGTTCCAAAATGATCTGCCACCCACCCCCTTACAGATCAACAAATCAAAACTCCTGACTCTGCTTAAATCACATCAAAAGCAAGACATATTTTAATCATAGAAATATTAAGTAACAAATCAAATTTGACATACAAATCAAACTCGATGAATTACATCTGGTACGATAGCTAGCTGTCCCATCTTGTTTGATTTCCAGCGCATGCAATGTGCGGATGAGTAGGCCCAAACGAGCAAGGTCGTAATGTGCCCCACATAGTCTTGATTAATGTAGTACATTAAAATAGATAGATCACCCTAGTTTAATGTTGGCAATCATCAGTTCGCACATTGACTAGAGCGGAATTCAGATCAAAGACATGTTCTAATTAAAGATTTTCTCGAAGGTAAAACTGTCAACTTGGTTATTATGATATCAGACAGGACTTTTGACAGCTCGGTTGAGATATGCTCATGCTGAAAGAAAATGTTTTCTTACAAAACAAATTTAAGATTTTAGATATAAGACTACTTATAGTCATCTGAAACAAACCATTTCATTCTGGGCGGGATCAAATCGAATCGTGCGGGAACAACAAACCAATCAAATCAATCTTCAAGTCACGCAGCAACAGAACTGTCAAATCATGTGAGCTCACGAGTATCGTGTGAGTTGCGTTTGAACTTTAACCTCGGCGCACAAGATGCGGAAAAGTGAAAAGGTTTTCTTCAAGCGACTATAGTCGACATTGTCGACAAAAGGCTTTTCGATACCAGCCTTAATCTAGTATGTTTTATATTTGTATAATACTGCTTTTTTGACTTTGTAAGGTCATACTTACTCGAGCACCAACATGTTGAAATCTTTCTGTAAATTCCCGAGGTATTCCCCAATTTTGATTTTACTAAAACCAGGTCTATTTAACAGGAATTTAGCCACTTCATTTGGTGAGTTCTCTACAAATTTGCTGTCTAGGAGGAACTTCATGCCTTTCTCTGGTTTTCTGTTAAAAAAATTAAAACAAACACGGTATGTAATAGATGTATATTTTGTAAGATTATAAGTTATTTCTTCCAAATATATCTATAAATTATGTAAGACAAAGCCCGATTACTTCAGTTTTCGACATCTTTAATGATGTCTTGATCACAAGTGATGATATCCACTGCTTTTTCCGCTAGCGTTGTCATTCATAGAGGGCGAAGTCTTTTTGGTCAGCAGAGGATCGTACATGTGATCAAGAGAATATGACCCTATATTGCTGCTGAACAAAAGAACTTTGCCCTCTAGGAAGGACAACACTAGTGGGAAAAGCAATGGATATCGCCACTTGTGATCAAGACATCGTCAAAGATGTCGAAAACTAAAGACATATTCAGTTTCTGACTTCGTCTAACATAATTTATAGATCTATTAAAAATGATAAGAATATTACAACAAAATAACCATTACAATAAATAATTGAAGTAACTTCTTTGTTCTTCAGTTATATTCTGTTAAAAAAAACCAATTAATGTACAGCCATAACCAACATCTGGGAGTTTTTTAGATTAGTAAAATATCTGCTCAGCAATTGAGTGTGTAAATTTATTTGTAAACAATGGCCAAGATATACTGCTATGTATTTTATTTTTTATTTTACATGACAGACTTCGATAATTAATGAGTTCTATTCTTTAATTAAGGATATTGTTAATTACGATCTAAAACTCTTATCTGTGCTTATTAGGTAATTAACATAAAGTGTTTAAATTAGAATACAACTGTTTACTGTTACCGTAATATTAATACACAAACAAATCAATATTATAAGCTGATTTTTTCTTTTCTTTAATTGCAACAACAGTAAATTGATGAGAAAAATATACCAATGGTTTACGATTATTTCCAATTCTGTTTTTACCAAGCTGGCTATTCTGTCATATTTTCTAACAATTTTATATTCTCCTTAATTTCCAAACAATTGCCACACCTGAGCAAAAATATTTTCAATTTTTTTTCATTTCACCTCGTGTCCAAAACAGCTGCTTATCAAAAATATCCCAAACCTGAAATCTTGATAACAATTCCTTTTCTCACCTTAGACCAAAAAAGAAAAAAGATGGTTTGTCTCAGAAACCCACACGCATAAATTTAGCATGTAGAGCTACGCGCTGATCTTTCTCTCTTTTTTATCGAGAGTAATCTAGTGATCGACCGCCATTCAGGTTGTTATCGTTTGCTGTTGCAATTTTACCTTGACTTTTACGTTTACTTCAACTGTTAACAATTCCCATAGTTAAAACGGGTGGGATCGTACTTAGAAACTGGGCACTTCAACCATGTAAGTTTAAAATTTTGAAATTTTAGAGTGTTAAAAAATACAAGAAATATCGCATACCGCATAGCTAATTTCCTAAAGAAAATAAAAAATTGCATACCACATAGCTTTTTGCAAATAGTTTCTGAGACGAACCTTTTTTTCTTGGCCTTACCATCATTCTAATATCTTTATGCATCTTGTACCAACCATTATAGTGCAATTATACATAATTTGCAAACTAAGGGCATATCTACACGTAAATATCTGCTTCAATTTCGGTTTCAACTCTTGGTTCACTTTTCAATCTAAATCAACATGTTTTACGACTGATTGATTCAATAAGCAATTAGCCAGCTGGGTAGGCCTTCATAAAGGTGTTTTTGATACGCTTACTGCACTGTGATTCGATCAGGTACAACACATCATGGCAAAGACAAGCAGATGTCATGATATGTGTAACCAAGGTATCGTTACTTTTAGATAAGAAATAAACAAATGCAGTGTAAAGCACCAGTCACACTGTAGTTTTGATGATAACAATAAAAATATAGCTCCAGTGTTTCCGCTAAGATTTTTGAGCTTGCGCCAATTCAAGCAAGTTTGAAAAAGTTTAAGAGGTGCTTGCGCCAAAATCATGAGCTGTGGCTGAAAATTGGCTCAATAAAGCTAGAAAAATATCTTTCTCAAACATTTTCAGAAACTTGTTGTGCCAATTTTCACCGCTCCTGCGCCAATGGCGCGCCATACAGCCTTAGCGGAAACACTGGCTGTGCATAATCAGACTGGGTCAATTACACTGAAAATAAACTGGACAATTCTGCCCAACAAAGTCAAAACGCGGTATGTGTATTGCAGATACATTGCAAGTTACTTCCTTTTCCCTTTGGGGAATCCTGCACAAATGAGCAGACGACCAATTGTCTTACATAACCTAAGGCAGTATCTACTTTGTCTAACATATGTACATACAACCTTTTAGCATGGGAGTGGGTTAAAGTGAAATTGCATGCTTTGCTTCATTAATGCACATACTGCATTGTTACTTTGAAGGGCAGAATTTTTGGACCGTTTAATGTACATACTGCATTGTTACTTTGAAGGGCAGAATTTTTGGACCGTTTTTGTATTGATATACCACGTGGGCACGTGTGGTCTAGAGGAAATCGTCAGGACTCATAAACGTGAGGTTGTGAGTTGGAGCCCCGTTGGTGCCAACGTGTTGTGAACCTAGGCAAATCACTTTATCACACTTGCCTCGTCAACCCAAGCGTTATGTGGGGAGTTACTAGGAATACTGACATTGAGCGCTTGAATAGGCAGCTGGCTGTATTCTAGTGGTAACGGAATAAATGTAAAGCGCTTTGATCAATTATGGAAAAGCGCTATATAAGCAACAACATTTACAAGCTACAATCCAACGTGCACTTTAAACTGTTATTCATGTCTGTGATTTATCCTCGTCAAGCAGACAGATGTCATAAATAACAACAGAATTGCTCCACTTGATACACTGATAAACTGATACCAAAGACGATATATTGGGTATCCCCTCATGCATTGCTTCCCACTGGAAGTCATGTGAGTAGTTAGTGACGAAATATGCCCAAAATGCAAGATTATAACTCTTAACTTTGATTTATGGGCATTTCATCACTAACTACTCGCATGATTTCCCATACCAACAATCCCATAGGAAGCAATGCATGATGGGATACACACAATATCTTCTCATAACTGATACAATCCTTATTGATTGTCCCTATTCTTTAAGTTAAGGTCAATTGATTTCCCATACCAACAATCCCATAGGAAGCAATGCATGATGGGATACACACAATATCTTCTCATAACTGATACAATCCTTATTGATTGTCCTTATTCTTTAAGTTAAGGTCAATTGTTTCTGATATTATATGTTGGAGCTTCCTATCTCAGTACTGGACAGTATTGATAAGAAATAGAAATTTGACAATCATACTGGCCCATATTCAGAAGCGAGAAATAAATTTAGTCTATGAGTAAGCCTCACTTCAAAACCAGGCTACAGATGCTGGATTTTCATTTTGCTTTTTACTTTGCTTTTCACAGCTCAAAATCTGAAATATTTGTTTCAAATCAAAAACCTGAGCCCGTTTCATAAAGATTTGAATCAAGTGTACCTTTGATTGAATCAAACGTAAATTTACATTGTATAAACCTATTTTACATCTGATAAATCAAACGTATGTTTGATTCAAATCTTTATGAAACGGGCCCCTGAATATCTATCTAAATCGTGAATATTTCATTTTGTATTTTATTTCAATAACAAAAAGGTAACATAAAAATGGTCCGATTAGATTTATTCCTGAAATAAAGCACAAGTTATTTTTCTTTTGTGAATGTGAACCACTGATTATTCATTCAACTGTTTTACGATTAACTAAGTTGGAGCCAGTGTTTGCATTAATTGTATAGCATAGTACCTATTGTTTTCATAATCACCTTGGACTTGAATAAATTAGCATAGTGTGAGTTGCTGTATGAGTCTTTGTAGATTACGTGAAAATGAAACTCACATCAAAACTTCAGTCATAATTATTGTAAAGACTGCGCTTTGAATACATGCATTATGGTGTAAATCAATTCTTGAGTTTTTTGTTGTTCATTATAGGCAGTTAAAAGCAGAATTGGCACTCTTTTAACTACCATGCTAACACTATGGAAACAGTTGCTATCAGAGCCCAGTGATTTTTGTTTGTCATATCCATTTGGTGATTTCAACATTGACCTTCTATACTGTTTCCAGTATAGAAGGCACAAATGCTTATAAATAGACAGAGTGAAGGGCTGCACTGCCTATAAATACAACTCCTACCATGAATTTCTGTTTATTTTACATTGTCCAATAAATTTTTGTTTCGCCTATAAATATATGCAAGTAACAATAGATGCACCCAGAAACTCCTTTATTTATGCATATGATTGATACTTACTTATTGAATAGATTGACTCCAATCCTGTACCGCCTCTTCCTCATCGGGGTCATCGGAATAGACAAAGTGGCATGCGTCTGGGTCGGTATAATATGGCG
>JXSR01S037225.1:21868-34609 GCA_000969725.1 Ophiothrix spiculata | reverse complement strand
AATGCTTTTTAGTGATTTGAAAGCATTTTCAGAGATTTGTATGCATTTACATTTTACAGAACTTAACAAAAGGGTGCTATTGGAGTTGGGGTTTTCTTGTACTGGAGTATTCAATTAGATATCAGAAATAAATGAAATCCCAGTGCAATATCACTCAATCTGTAATTAATCCTTTATATCCTTTAGTTAATTAAGCATAGACCTCAAATCCTATGGAAACATATCTATCAGTACAAGATTGCGATCAATATCATACTTTAACAGACATAGCCCTTTTTCGCTACTTGGCTAAATTTCATTTTCAACATACATGTACTTTAAACATACTCTCAATGGACGAACATGTCGGGAGCTTATAATGTACCTTACAAATGCTTCTCATTTTGTGAAATGAAACTGTGAATATTATTAAAGACGACTCGTAGTACATATTTCTTGATCAAAATCTGATTCTTGTCAAAAAACAATTCTTACCTGCTTGTTATATAAATCCACAGAGAGTTCATATGGGTTGGAGAGCACCCTGGATCTTTGAATTTGTCGTTCGTCCTCTCGCCTCTGCTTGAGCGACTTATCACGTTTCACGGAAGCCCTTGGTGCCCTTCCCACATGAGAAAGTCCCCAACTACCACGTTCTAAATTATCCGCCAGTAACGATGGTGATTCCGCAGCAATGGAACAGGCTCGGACGAGTTTGACGCTATCGATACTAAACCGCCTATCTTGACCAATAGTTTCATCAACACTGGTTTGTGTTTGCAATGTCCGCAAAGGTGAACGTGGAAAAGTAGGGGGCGGTGTTCGTGGACTTATTTCATCTTTCTGATCAGTTTGAATTGCAATAGTTCTTGTTTCACCAGAATTCTGTCGTTTGGCTTTCAAAACTTTGACGGGCGTTGTCGCATTTGATGGTAATGGTTTGATAGGTTTCTTTGGTGTTTTCTTAGGAGTCGGGACTTGACTGGCTACAGATTGTCCTTTAGTGGTCACTTCTGGTGATCTTGGCTCACTTGGTAGTCTCTTGAAATGAGCCTGTCCAGCATGGGGACTACCCGGGATGGGACTATCTAGGGAGCCGGTCCTGGCTAGATCTCCATGAGCAGCACCTCCCTGAATAACTTGAGCTCCTGGCTGTGGGACTCTGGATGGACTGGTGTTTAGTGTGGTTTGTCTCAGGCCTTCTATGTCTTGTGGATCACTGCAGAAAATGACAAAAAGAAGGGAAGATTACATTAGATTGATAGGAATACATTAGGTCAATTGAAATAGGAAGCTCGTTCCATTGCCAAGGTGCACAAGGATCATCTATGAATTAATGACATTTTACAGGAAAACCAGTTGGTGGCAAAGATGAGATTTAATCTTGGTTTTTGAATGTGATTTCTTTCAAAATTGATTGATGAATTTATAGCTTAAGGTTTGCAAAGAATAAATACACTTAATGATACTCTTGCATCCTGTTAATGGTTTAAAACAACACATGATTGAGTTGAACTCTTCAAAATTGGTTTGATTAAATTTACAAATGCATTGAAACACTTAATTTAACTTTCAAAAGTCAATTTTAAATCAGTTACAGTAAAGATACAGCACGACATCAATTCAATTTCAATTGTACACACTTGACATTAAACACTGTACCCTTCTTTCAACCTTTCCATAATTATTTTGCACAGTAAGCCATAGGAAGAAACAGGATCAGTACAATGCATACAAAATGAAGCAGTTGTAGATGACAAAATAGAAATCTGGATAAGCGACTGGAAATCTCATGAGAGAGAGAGAGATAGGTTGATTTCATTTGAGGGAAGAGGGTAAAATGAGGGTTTAATAATAGTTGGTGAAAAAAGAATCTATTTCTTTATGTCAATGGCAACATTTACACGGTCCAAGATTGAGCTAGCAAACTTGACAAATATATCTTATTATGTGTATACTCTGGGTTGGTCTGTATGTAACACATTATTATTTATGTTTTTATTAATCATGGTTTGCATAACAAACAACTGCATGATTTCATTTTCAAAATGGATGATTGAAAACCGCTTTGGCATACAATCTGTCTCTAAGAGAACCACTTTGGCATACAATCTGTCTCTAAGAGAACCACTTTGGCATACAATTTGTCTATAAGAGAACCACTTTGGCATACAATCTGTCTCTAAGAGAACCATTTTGGCATTACAATCTGTCTCTAAGAGAACTACTTTGGCATACAGTCTGTCTCTAACACCAAGTGGCTTGTTTAGATCCATAGTTCCTATGACGCAAGTACATTTGTATTGATCGTTTAATTAACGATACACCTGCGTTAATTGAACACCAGATGACCTTTTCAATAAATATAAGTCGCAATGTGTAAAGATCAGATATATCTAGTTAGCTCCTCCGCATCTTTCTGTGATATTAAAAACAAATTAGGACTTAGGTGATCAAGTGAATCGATTTGTAGTGGTACTCATTTCATTTTTTTTAATTTACATCAAAATCTATAAAGTCATTTTATGTCATATCGTTTTCATTTAGGATTTCAGTTCAGGAAAGGTCATAATTCATTCACGGTAAATGAATTCATTTACCAATTCCTATACTGATGTAGAGTAAATTAATTCATTTAATTAATTCATTCATTAACTTTTTAATCATTTTTAGAGCAAACTATGAACATCGGAGAGTTTATTAGAACATTTTCCGATTTAATGGATCCTGATCTACCAATTTAGCTATGACATTTTGAATTATTTGCCAAATTTTTTTGAAAACTTTTCAAAAACTCAAAAAATTTTAGCACATAAAATTCAAAATTTCATCAAATTTTTTAGGATAGACCCCATTCAAAAAAGAAAATACTCTAAATGTATTCTCTGACATTCATAGATTGCTCTAAAAATTGATTTAAAGTTAAGAGCAAATGAATTAATTTAATTTACAGTATAGGAATACCATTTACTGTGAATGAATTGCGACATTTCCCAAACTTATTTTTTATATAACTCAGGAAACCAAAATTACAACATAATGGTGATGGAACAGTAATGCAATAATTTTGGAATGGGTCAACATAATATGCCCTTCACAAATTCGCATCTGGTCCTAAACATAGATATTTTAACAATTTAACACATTGATTTGCTAAGTCAAGTTCATCGAACCCTTAATGACAGTTTACCAGATAATTAGCCAGATATCTGAGAGATAATCATTGACTCAACACATTCACCTTATCTGTCTGTCACATTCAATGTTACATCGTTTTCATCAAATTAATTTAATCTCAATTTCCTGTAATCTTTTATCAAGTTCATGTCCAAAATCAAGCGTGTTATTCCCAAAGACAATGGGATGAATAGTGTAAAAGCCAATATTTTCGCACACAACAAATTAAAACATTTCACATGTTTTAATTTTCATGTTTGTGAATTTTTAACATGTGGCAGTATATAAAAACCATTTTCACGGTGTATTTATTTTTTGCGCTAGGAGTTGAGCACAAGAAGAGCAAAAATAAATGTAGCTAAAAATAAAATTTTAACAGTATATGATAATTATATCCTAAACTTGAACATATGAAATGGACATGTATTAAATATTATTATCTTGATATCTATCAAGTTGGCAAACTTTAACTGAAATTTTATTAAAACTTATGCTCGTTATTTGTTGCTAATTTTGTTGTTGTTTTTAAATCCGTGAAAAAGTGAATTAGTTGTGAAAAAGTGATTCCCTCAAAGTTAAGTTGTCCTATTTCATTATCTATTTATCACCAGCAATAACATATTAAAAACACAATACATGGGTCAAACAAAAGAAAACGTGTCTCATGCAAAGTTTGGCTATCTTTAAAATCATTTCAGAAAGGTCTATGTAATGAATCACCCTGAAAAGGGGGACTTTGCGACAGAACACTTTTCAAGATACAGGTGAAAATTAGGCAGCAAAAAATAAAGAAAATAATAAAAAATTTCCAGCAGATTTTCTGTTGTAAAATTTGATGCCTTGATCAATGTCAACAAGTAAAATGCCATTTTAAAGCTTAGAAAATGTTGTAAGAGATGAAATGATAAAATTAAAATTGATATCATCTTCAAAGTCCTCCCTTTCGGGTGAGCCATCCATAGGAAGCAATGCATGATGGGATACACAAGATGAAATGATAAAATTAAAATTGATATCATCTTCAAAGTCCTCCCTTTCGGGTGAGCCATCACATATCTTATGAAACTAAATGTTACAGGTCAGCTTGAAAGAAAGACAAACACATTGATTCATGAAAGAGCCGGATTCTCAGAAGATGACGGTCCAAGGTATACACAATTCCGAAAGAGAAAACCAGGGAGAAAACTGTCTAAAGTGCTGACAATGGAAACAACATTCTGATATTTTAGTAAAGATGACAGTAGCAGAGGTAGAAGGAAAGCTAGGCCAGGGCGAAGGAAAGCTAGGCCAGGGCAAAGAAAAGTACCTTGGATTGATACCATTATAATGTGGACAATTACTGGAATGCCTAGTTTGATTCATAGAAACCCTTTTTTTTTTTTGGAAGACACAAACCAATATAAAGGTATATCTACCAAGGCCATGATCTATACAGCCAGTTACTACCCACCCATTCGGGGAGTGATCAGAAGGCTATCCAGATCTCAGGGTTTTCTAGTAATCAGTGGATGAATTATGGTGGATTTGTATTGTGGATAGTATCACCGAAAAAAAAAGGTCGTATGGATCGGACTAGAACTAACTTCCATCCCAAATTCTGATCCTGTAATGAATTGTATACCCTTGGCACAAGCCTAATTCACCATAATTTCAATTAGGAAATATGCGATTATAAACCAAACTGATGAGTTCCGAAAACTTGAGGAAAAACTTGCCTTTTCTTAACTTCCCATCAAGTGAATCACATTGATCCATAATAAAAACGCGAGCATTATATTAATCCCTGGTCAATAATGGTTTATAAATTGCATGACACATTGCGTTGTTTGGTTCTTGGGCGTTCACACTTCAGTAAGATGAGGTAAATTAGATAATAAGGTAACGAAGGAAGTCCATAATTACAAGAGTCACAAAAGTGGCACTTGAAGAATCGGGTGACCAGAGAATGGGGTGCACAGGTGTTATTCTTCACAGAATTAGGCTCTCTAAAACACCTTTATGTTGACCTATATTTTCCATGGCCAGAGTAGAACTTCCTTGACTTCTATAATTCTTTCTGATTAGGCCTATATTTTTACCTGACAATAAAAACATATATCTAAAGTGATTTTCAACAAAAAACATAGACGATGCTTATAATTGTGAGTGCGTTTGAGTTTTAGTCGTTTACTAACGATAATTTACAAAAAATTGGCAATTGATTAATCATTCAATGGTAAAATACAGGGGTATCAGAGACCCGTTGACAAAAACGAGGAAAAGAGTTGTGAAGTTGGGGGGGGGGGGGGTATAAGGTCAAAAATGGGCTGAAAATGAACAAAAAGAGCTGAAATTTTAGCACATGAACATTTTCAAAGACGAGGAAATCATCTGAAAAGAGGAACTCTCACATCCCTGAATATATCAGGGTGGAGGGGCATATTTAGGGTGGTAAGTTAACACACACCCCCAACAGAATTGGATCAAAATTAAAAATATTACATGAGGCCTCCCATAGCACCCAGAGAAGGAACCTTAGCACCTTGTGGTCTCTGGGTCTGGATAACTCGATCTAAGCAGATTTTGTGTAAATTGTTACAAAGTGCTCTGAGGAATCCTACAAATATCTAGCCCTATACTACAGCCCTACAACAAGCAGCTAACATTTCACATTATCCCCTCCTATTTCACTCATTCGGCACTCAATCGCATGCCATGCCAAAAACATCCTGTTTTCAGCTCTCTTCACATTCACATTCACATACATGTCTTAATGAAGAGAAGATATCGTGAGTATCCCATCATGCATTGCTTCCTGAGGGATTGTTTATATGGGGAATCATGTGAGTAGTTAGTGATGAAATGCCCATAAATCAAAATTAATCATTGTTATCTTGCATTTTGGGCATATCTAATCACTACCTACTCACATGACTTCCTGTACAAAATTTCCCATAGGAAGCAATGCATGATGGGATACACACGATATCTTCTCTTGTCTCAATGTATCATCATCAGTTTCACAAGTTGTGAAGTTTCTAAAAATAAACGCCGTTCTTTGAAAAAAAAATACGCAAATGTCTGGTTGCCTTATCTGTTGAATCTTATTTATAACAACATTGTAGTCAAGTTTATAAATGCCTACGAAACTCAGGTTGTGATTATTACCTCACAATCATAAACTCATTACACCGGGTATATCACACAGTCATATGCCGATGTATGTAATCCAGGAAAGGAAATTGTAATACTTTTATTTATAGTAGAAATGTAGTGAGTCAACTTACCCAAGAGTGGGTCAATTTTATTTTATTTTTTCAAACAAATTGTTGTGGTCTAGACATACACATATTGTGTGTCAACAACTGTTGTTGCTAGGGGGTTAGGGGGAGGGGGCAGAAACCTACACACTCAGTTCTTTGAAAAATATATTACACATTGATCAATTTGTTGCGTCAGAGGTACAGACAATCACTGTCCCCGGAGACAAAGTCAAATATTTTGTTTCAATTGTGTTCTTCAGAAGAAAAGAATCCAATGTTGAATCTTATTTTGGATAAGATGGTACATTGTTTAAGAAGAAAATATGTGACCCATCATATCAAAAGGTACCTTAAGGGTTCCAAAATGAAAAGTGATGTTTTGGTCTCATCTGAAAGAATATATTTTAAGCTTTATAATGACACCTTGCTTTTGGTTATTGGATGTTCGATTGCAAAGTTACATCCAAATTGGTAAAAGGTGTCCAGCTGATTCAGAAAACTATAGTTCTGAGAAAATTGAGTTTACAAGTTTCTGTACTGGTAAAATTTGAATGGAGAATGGATTTTTATCTTCTTTTTTGTCTTTAATATGTTTTGGATGTTAGAACCTGATTAATATGATAGTATCAAAGGTGACGTTTCTGATGAAATTAGAAATTCAACCTTGGACGTGATTTTTGACTATGCTCAGCTTCAATTGCCTGTATCTCGTAATTTACTATGCCGGTATTAAGGTACCTTACGATATGACGGGTCACATATGTGCATCAATAGAACATGCAATCATGATTTTCTCAATATAAAAGGATTCTACAATGAAAAGGCCAATATGCACTATGAAAAAAATCCCTTAATTCCCTGAAAATACACCATTGAGAATAATGATTTTGAGAATCACAAATGCCATCAAAATGTCAAAGTCCTTTTTATATTCTGATCAGTCCTTATATCCAGACAAAACTTTGCCCAAGTGCCCAAAAGATATCATCACTAACTAAATATGACTAAAATGCCATGATACATATACAAATGTTTCATCTGAAGCGGATGGACACTGGTCAGATGCATAAGAGATATCCTATACTGTCCATATATCTTCCCCAGGGATGGGGGCACTCAACTTGTGAGTTATGTACCATGTGCCATCAAAGTGCTTTTTTTTTCGCTCACTCAAAACAAAAGACCCCTATTTTCCAACTGTCACTCAATGACCCCCTATTTTTCAAATTCCTTATCACTAAAAGACCTCTCCCCCCCCCTTTTTTTTTTACTTAATTTATCACCTAAAGACCCGTTCTTCCGAGCTCGTGAGGTACTCTGTGGCACTTGTACGTCACTTTATGTGAGTGCCCCCCAGGAGAAATTGGTCAGTTGCATAGGATATGTCCCATATTGTCCATATATCGTCACATGAAGACCGTTCATTTCTATGACAAGTCATTGGCAAGTTGTAATATTATAGGAAGGACATTTAATTGTCACCCGATTTATTTTTATCAAATTAACTTTTCCAGAGTTCAGGATGTATTTATAGTCACGGTTTTAAGCAAGTGAATTCTTCTTTTGTTTTCAAGTCTCTTCATTATAGAACAGAATCCTAATGCAGTGCGTCTCAACCAGCGGCACATGTGCCAAATGTATTTGGTGCATGCTTTATACCCAACAACTCTTCTCAATTATGTGGCGAGTGCAACTAGTTGAGAACCCCTGTCCGAATGGTTTAAGGTTTAGTCTGGTCTGATCAGTTTGAGGGTTATCAAGAGTCTTAGAATGACTTGGGGACATCCCTTCCCTTTATTAATGTACATTTCTGATATTCCAAAAAATCGGCTATCAAATATATCTAGATAGGTAACAACTCATTGAAACTCTAGAACTGAAAATTTGAATTATACACATTTAATATTAACTGAAAACACAATCTTAATTCAAATACAGATCCTCAAATATTATCGTTTAATAGAATAAAATTGATTAAATAAGATCAAACTTGTCCCGTTTCAGATTTTCAACAGGGACTGAACACAATCCCTGATCTTGTATCTCTTGAGTTGACATTTGGAGAGCATCATGACTCCGCCGTATGTCTAGCCTATGTAGGTTAACACATAACTCAGTCCTTACCTGAAAACCTCATCATCATCATCTACGCTACAATCCCAATTTAAACTCAGATCTTTAGGTCTCTTCCGAAATGAGACAACCCTCAATTGTTTCCTAATCCGTTTATAATCCTCTGAGTACATATAACATTCCTCGTTCTCATCCATGATCATGTTCACATCAAACAAAATTTTGATTACATATGTCTAGCTATCCAAAGACGTTTCAAAAATTTCACACCAAAAACATCTTCCCACTGTGATAACAATTGTGATAATAATATAGTGCCGTTATCTGAAAACACACGGATATACTTCCACTATGATACCCAAATCTAGGAAATGTTTAGCCTCTGAAATCGCATAAAAACACCAGGTTCAGAAATCCAGTAAATAAATCCTGTTTATTTCACAACTTTGCAAATAAATCCACAACTAGTTCATGAGTACCGATCCAGTTTGCAAAGACCTGCGTGACTGTCTTAGGATCAAATGACACATACTTCTTGGTTACAATAAGCACTGACTAGATCGCTATGACCAGATTACCGTCTCGATCTTCTTTCATAATATACTCCCAAAAAAGTTTGTATACTACGACTAACATGTGAATGACAAGCTGCAAATATCAGGAAGTGAGGTACAGGATGGGGCCCTGAAGTGATCATTTGTAAAAGGAAATCACGCCTGCCTAGCTGACTAGAACGCCTGCTCCACGGCTACGGATTGCAAGGAATACACAGTTGGCTGACATCACCATTGTCTGACGGCTGGCTGTCTGAGCCCCGATTTTCATGTGATGAGATACGAGAAGACACGCCCCCGTAGAGACTCGAGAAGTGGCAGAGCCAACTCAAAGAATTGGTTAAGAATTGCCCTATGTTATAGAAGTAGAAGACAATGTGGCTCTTTTCCTGTATGGAAAGTTAGAATGAGGGCCCTAGACATTTCAAGAGCTGAAGTGGTAATCAATATCGCACCTACTATATTCATGGTGAAAAGAGTGTGAAAAACACTGTTAAACGAGTTTAAATGAATTAGACACAGCAGAAGAGGTTGAATTTGATCTCATAATAGCCCTCAGAATTTCACTCTGAGAAACTTTGTCACATTTATCATGTTTATAGCTGAAGTATTATTGAAAACCAATTGACAACTGTGTTAACAGATGAAGCAACGTCATAAAAACTGAAATAAAGTAAAAAGACAGCAAGAAGACAAGGTGCTTGTTGACACTTTTTATGCTAAAGATATGGTGCTCGATTTTGTTCCTTTGGCGCTCGTCGTTAGTGATAATTGACAAAAATAGAGTCTTTGACAAAGACTATGTGGTATGTGGATAGGGGCGAGAATGTGATGTATGGGGCGGGAGTGGGGTGATTGCTTTTTGAGTATCATTTCATTTTATGGATAAAATAAGGAACCTGATGATGGCAAGCGATGGGTGAAGGAAAATTCATGATTTAAAACCTCATCCATAAGATCACATCAATGGAAATCTAAAATTTTATCTGAGAGAATATTGCTTTTTCGAAATATATCATTTTCTAATAATAATAATTACAAAGTAGCCTTAAAAGCTGATTTTAAAAGGCTGTAAAGCTCTTAATTTGAAAACCAATTATCCGAATCAAGTGAAATTTTCAGTGTGCATTTCTTTTGTATCCACCTATTTAAATCTATAGTAAGAAAAGAGATGAGATTTAATCAAATCGTAATCATGAATTGCACCTTTAACTATTCAGCTGATATCTCTCTCAAAATCTGTAGTTCTGATATAGCAATAACAGGAAGATCTCAGAATAAGCCTCCAATTTCTGAAGTCCTGACAGAGGAATATCACCTTTCATATTGAGGATATCAACCTAATTCCACCAACAACTCTCTTCTTTGTCTGTTAAATGGCAACATGATCATGTGCTATCATTCTTAATCCTGATTATTACAAATAAATTGGATTGTATGATAAAACATCAAATATGGCAACAAATTATGTTGTCACCAGTTCAAGATACAGTTTAATTGTTAGGTATCGGTTGTGTTTAAAATCAAAGCTGGTTTAACTACAGACAATCAGAACATGATATATGATAACCTAAAGTGATGCGTAAGTTGTTTGGCAAATTGTTCAGAAATCTTTATTACGCTCAACTCACTATACTCTATAAACCTTGAAGTATGCAACAAGCAATCAGACTCTGTGACGAAATCTATTATACCCCATGTGTTCTATTAAAGACACGTACTGTGAACTGGTGGTTTTGTATTGTGTAAGAGACTAGTAATAATTGATTATAGGATTGATTAAGACCAAATCACTGTGTATTAATATTTTCTTACATGAATTCTTCTATTTTGGTTAATTTTCCTTACAATGGGACCATCAGAAATAGAGACCATTGCAATGGTCGTATAGGACCAATTTGGTACTATATATGACCATCTGTATATCTGACTGCTTAATGCTTCTATTTTGGTTAATTTTGTTGCTAGCAAACACATGGACACACATTGATCATAAGTTCATTTGAATATTCAGCAAGATTGGGTATGTTGTTTATATGATTCGAGAAATACAGACTAATTTAGTTTCCCATATTGTCATATTGGTTTATGTGCATTAATCGGCTGCTTGTTGCATACTTCAAGATTTACTGAGTATATGTTCTGTTTCCAGAACTTACCTATGGTGGCATTTCATTAGGTGGGTATGCTAAAAAGGTGGTGTTGTTACATTTTTTCATGGGTTCTCGAACTTAATTTGATGTAAATTCACTATTCCTTGGCCTATGGACTTGTTTAATGTCTCATTTGAAAGCTAACACTTTCTGCTATTTGTGGTATTAATTTGGTTTTCATGGGTTACATAATTTAAGAGAAACAATGGTTTGAACTTGACAGTACAAGGGTGGTGGTGCCTAAGGATGCGGTGCCTAAGGATGCGGTAGATAGCCAAATTGAGGAAATCACCATTTCGGAAGGTTTGACACTGCTGGAACATATACAAATAGATTCTGTGACCTCAAATACATATAAATAGTCACCAACATGGCAAAAATTTTGTATATAATTACAGTCATTGGCAAATTTATCATTTTAGACCCTCTTTAGACCCATCCACCCCCTCAAATCAGTTTTTTGGGCAGTACCTTCTCATTTTTTGTCCGATTTTGACAAATTTGGTGTCAAAATGTTCAGGGGACCAAGCTGCATCAAATAAAAGTTGGACAGAATGATTTGAAACATCACTATTTTTCTCCCCTTGTATAGCCCCCTCTAATTAATTGAAGGTCATTAACACCAAGACCCTAAGGGTTCTGTTTCAAGTTTGATGCATCAAAGTAACTATCAAAGTGTTTAGAACATATCCTGAAAAAATGAATTGTTTACCATTAATCATTCCAATTTATGACTTGTTTTAGTAAAAACAGGCAATTTTGAGAAAAACGTGTTTCAAAATTACAGTTTGCATTGCCGTCTATTGAGTAATTAACCATTAATAAGATCATCTTGCCAAAACAAAAGGGATATTTGGCAAAAAAAGTTACTTGAATTGAAAGAGATCAATAATATTAACATCATATCAAAAAGTTGATTTTTTAACCATTTTGACCATGTAACTCATTTTTGACCCACCTCATGAAATGGCACCCTATATCAGAATATCACATTTAACTTTGACAACGGTTTGAAAAATACACCCCACCCCCCTCCCCACAGAAAATAACTCTGTAAACTGGAAACGGCTAACACGTCTGAAGTTAACAACCTTTTACATCCGCCGGCCGGCTGGCTACACCAGCCTAGGGTTTCAAGTTATTGATCCATGTGTGATTCAGGAAGCCAACGTTATCAGTTATCTGCTTTATTGATGCTATCAGCCGCATGACTTAATAAGCAATGGGACTCTACCAGGAAGAAAATATTACATCGTCTATAATTTGCCAAATGATTGCCAGCGATTAAAAAATCATACTTCCAGAAGTTTCTTGGTAGGGTACCAATGCCAAGGTCTCAGGCAAAATTAGCTGCTGGATTATTTAATGGTTTATTTGTTTTTCAAAACCAACAAGGAAGTTGTTCATACATTACGTATCTCAATTATGGTGTAATAACTTGCATCTGTGTAAACAATATTTGGCAATGTCAACTCATTCTATAAATTACACATATCCGTTTAGCAAGGATATAAAACTTTTGGTTATTTTTTAAATTGAAATCTTCAAGAACATGTCACAAAT
>JXSR01S037225.1:0-12372 GCA_000969725.1 Ophiothrix spiculata | reverse complement strand
TGACATTCAGTATGACATTGTGCATTCAAAAACAATAATGAATTTTGACAAAAATAATGAGCAATATTAAAAACGGAAAATTTCATTAAACGTTCAACTGCATGCTTTCAGTGAGGTATAGATGCAAACCATTTTAAGACAACATAGTAAATCAGAAGTTGTACTAACTAATTTGATAATGTTGGTTATTATTTCCTGGATAATTGAATGAAATATTAATTAAATTTCAAAAAACAGCAATACAAGAATCAAAAATTTCATTTAAAATAAATGTAAAGTTATAAAATTATCTTAATGAACAAATTTAAAATTATCTTAATGAACCTGTAAAGTGTGCAGAGGCCGAGTGGAATTACAAATCTGGGAGGCATAGCGCACTTTAAATCCTCAGTATTTATTTATTTATTTTATTTTTAAAATAGTCTACAACAATCCAGTTGTTTCTTCCGATTTAAATTTCTTTGTTTTGCTATATTTCAAAATAAGCATTTTTTTTCTTAAATTCATTATTTTGTTATATTTCAAAACTATACTATTTTCAAATGGGATTTAAACAATTAATATTTTTCACTAATGGCCAAACAGATTCTTTCCCAGGAATGTATTTTTACAAAATTTCCTTTATAAGTGTCAGGATCTAAAAAGGCCTGGGGTAGGGGGTTCTTGGAATATTTTTAGGACCTAGAAAATAATTTCATCTCAGTTTTATGACTGGTCATCAAAATATAATAATGGACTTCACAAAATTTATTTCATTTTTTAATATCACAAATGATATTTACTATATGTTAAATACTGTTGTGTCCTAAAGATGTCAGCCTAGTCATTGACATAATTAGTTTGATAGCAATTCATTCATATTAAAAGACAATCGTTTAGCACTATCTGTATTACTCATGATTACTAGAAGGCTTGATATTTGAGGCCAAATTGATTGGACTAATTGGCTTGCTTTGGGTGAAATGTAATCAAACTAATTATATTACATCTTCCACAACATTTATTCCCTGGTCAGTTATATGCAAATATATCACCAGACATGTATAGGTCAGTTCACTTTACTAATTCTCATGCAGTAAGGTGCTAGCCTTGATTCAAGGCATTTATTGTCTATTTTCACTAATATTTCATACATGTATCAATATCAATATCCCAATCCCCTGTTGTTTTACTCTATTTTCACTTCCTTCATACACCATTATTTATGTTTACTTAGTTCATATCCCATTCTGAAATACTTTTATCCAGATGTAGACACAATTATGATACAAAGCCTGTCCTTAAATGACTTTTGATAAGACAACCCAAAACACAACTTTATCATGATTGACCAGGACACACTTCAATTTACCTAACACCTGTCTATTCATATCACAACTGTCTAACCACACTTTTCTCCTACTTGAATAAATCTATATTTGACTTTAATAGGAGTGTATAGAATTTGGTGTTAGGCAGTAAAATAACATGTGGGAATGAAGTTTGTATATGTCTGAAGCTTGCAGTGACTGGTTTTTTTCTGACCAATGACATCAGTACCCCAATCTTGATGTATTGGCAGTGCAGTGCCCCCATGTTCTATTATGGGTAAACACATTTTGTAAAGCAATCTGTGTATTTGTATTGATTTGCACTTGTAGGCCTACACAATGATTAATGATTAACTTCTGGGCTTGGGTATATAGAGACTAGTAGCTAGTCTATAAGGTGCATGTAAAAAGTGAACCAAAATTTAGGTAAAAATACTTTTAACAATTATTGGTACTGATATAATTTGGTAAGGCAAAAAAAAAATTGTGTCGCAAAAGCGGCTGAAGAAAAACAAATAGGTTTGAGAAAGTACAACATTCTGTTCTTATTGCCACTGCTGTAAACTTTACATGTTTCTGCATTGCACCCCCCCCCTCTGCAGTACCAAAATGAGTAACCTCCAAATGCCTGTACCCCAGGGGAGGGGGGGGGGGGCAAAGAATTAAATTGCTGGTGCATAATTGGCATGTGGGTTAATAAGAATATTTTGGATTAATTATAAGACCAACAGAAATATTACAAAATTATGTACTATTTATCAAGTACGTACAAATTCCCAGGATGCTTTTAAATAGAAAGTGTTATATTTACCATGATAAAAATGATTGTCAGTAGAATTTAAAATATGATCATATAACTAGCCAAATGTCAAAATTACAGTAAAACATAGTATTCAATAACATAACTTTAATGAAAACAATTATTTCTTGATTAATAAAAAACAAAGTACTTATATTGAAAATGACACATCAAAATTGCTTGTTTGCTGAAAATAACCGGTACTTCATGTGGTTTATTTATGTTGTAAAAATTATCATCAAAAATAACAAAATATAGGAAAAAATAGCAAAATCAGTCCATTTTGTCATCATGATCATGCTATTTTTCTAATAACAAAACAAACCTTGTCACGCATATTTTTACATTTCATGAATTCAAATAGAAATGTTTTGGCACAAACACAGCGTAATATAATGAAACTCCATTATCATTTAAAAAAATAACTACTTAATGATAGAACCAACTTAATAGACTTGTTTTTAAAATGATTTGAAAATAATTCAAGATTTAGTTTTCAAGTGCAACAATAAAAACCACATCTTTAATTTATTATTACGGACGGAAATTATGTCATTAGACAACATAAAACAATCACTGAAGCATTACGATTGTGTATCACTTGACCCTGCAAATCAAGGGAAATTTACAAATCGGCACATCAAATTCCCATTTTGTTGATCTGCACGACAACAATTATCCATAGAAACCATCCTTTAGCTATGAAATCCGTCCATAATCCAATAAAATCCATAAAACTAGGCAATCGCAAAAACACAATCCACGACAGAAAAACTTACTACCGGCAATCCATATACACACATAACATCACCATGTCGCTGCTTTATATTTTCCTTAGTATACAAAATTAACATAAAAACAGGTGCATTTCATTCCATATAAAGCTAAAAAGGCAAATTCATAGAGATATATTTTCCAAAAAGATGAAAAATAGAATCCCTTACCGCGGCGGTACCATATTATAGGATCCACTTCGTCCTAAAGCTTCCGACACGGCCACATTCCCCATATTGATGGAGATTCGTAAATAATTACCGGCAGTAGCCCTGAATCTCTCTCTGCTTCTGAGGAGTCCCTGACGTCACTGACTTGCCTGCACACACTGCACACTTAGCGTTATATTTTTGCCGATTTAATTTTCACTCCACTCCCGTCATTTATGGACAACTACAAATTTAATGTCATAAAAACAACTCTATCTAACTGTGCATTATCATCTTGAGAGAACAGTCAAAAATAATTGTATAAGATAAATATTCATGAATTTCAAATCAATCATGAGATGTGTGAAAATAAGACTCCATGTGAAAATTGTTGTGACATAAAATAGATTGTGTATACTGCCTGATGTTGCTCCATGCTATCTATCTATCTACCTGCAGTCAACATAACATAGCACAGAAAATACTGAGTGCAGGTATCGATAGTACATCAATGGTTTCTTATTAACATCTTAAATATTTATCAAGTTAGAAAACTGACATTTATTTACAGTAAATGCACCAGGTAAATTTCATTTTCAACATCTTTTTGTCTGTTTTTACAATGTTTAATGTTATTCTATGGTAATCAGATTTACAATGAAAAGATTTTAAGGTTGTTTTTTTAGTGGATATCACAAATTTTAGAAATTGAAATTCAAAAGGATTCTTAGTTTGTACAAAAGTGATCTTAATTTATGAAATTTCACCTACATAAAATAATCTTTGAATTGCATATTGAAATAACATCAGTTGCATTTTGGAAAAAAATGTTCATGATGGTTGAAATTGGTAGAAGGGCATAAAAAGATTTGTTACATCAAGATTAATTTTGTTAAACCCTAAGGACAATTTTTTGCTAACATTGATTAACTTTGCAACACCAGAAACCTATTTCATAAAGATGACAATATTACCAATACTCAATTCTACACAAGGATCAGAATATTACTGAAGGGCTATTTGGTGTCATTCCTGCAAAAAATTACACTGGAAGTTCATTCCATAAGCCAAATCAATTCACACATGGGCTATTTAAAGAAAGTCAAAATGAATAGCCTTCAGCCTATTTGCTTTGAGCTTCAATCCGAAATTTTTAAACTTCAAATCCTTAACCCTATCAGAGAAAATTTATACATCAACATCAGTGACAACAGCTTCTGCAGAAATATCATGTATCATTTCGCATTACTAGAAATCACAACAAACGAACGATCAAATCTTAACCACGCTTGGCAACAGTTGGCAAATTGACTTAAATTTAGCGCCTTACAAAATTGGTGCTGAAAGATGGGAGTCAATAGCATGACTGTCCCAATTATGAAAACAAAATAAACAACAGCATTGTCCCTATTATATTTTGACTCACTAATACCACCATTTCCTTCGGAATTTCCTGTTATGTCCTGTGTGTCCTACGTGGGACCAAGCATGTCCTATGTGGGACCAATTAGTTAAGTGACACAATCCTATAGGATTGGTTAGGGAAAAAATATGGCGCAGACGGAATCTAGACATGTTCTGAAGATGTCAATGGTCATCATGTTGTCCAGGAACAGACAAGAGAAGATATCATGTGTATCCCATCATGCATTGCTTCCTATGGGAAATTTTGTACAGGAAGTCATGTGAGTAGTTAGTGTTGAAACATACCCAAAATGCAAGATTACAATAGTGAACTTTGATTTGTTGGTATTTTATCACTACCTACAAACATAGTTTCTTAAACGAACAATCCCATATGAAGCAATGGATGATGGGATACACACGATATCTTCTCTGGGGACAGACACCAAAATAGATTCTAAAGATGTCAGAATTTTGCACAAATTTGGCATGACTGAACTAATATTGATGCGTAATGAGGTACCTGTACTACTTTTAACCACAATGACGTCATGGTGACGTTGGTGTACTTTTTTCATGACTAGGCGGGTGGTTTGAGGACACCTTGAACTTCAGCCAACTACTGCTGATGTCAAAATGACGTCTCATTTATGACATCAAAAAATTGATCTAAATTTAGCATTTTTGAGTGACCTTAACTTTGCTGTTACTACAAATAACAGATTTATTCTGCTAACTCACGCTATGACAGTAGTACATTTTGAAATGAAATTTAAGGTTAATGAAAGTACACAAAAGTGTAATCAAAACGGCAATATAAACTAGCTTGTTGTTTTAGACAAGCTCTTCATATACAAAACTGAGATTTGCCATGACATTATGCTTGTGCACTTACAAGCAATGCTACTCACGGGATGGCTGAGTGTGAATGCAATGATCGTGCTACTTGACATCCATACAAAACAACTTAATGCACCAAGGGATTTTACCCACCGCAGAAAGGTTACAGTTGGAACCCGCTCAACGAATCACGAATGCCAACTCAAACCCAATGATCGTGCTATTTGACATTCAATATAACAACTTCAGCAGCAAGGGATTTTACCCACCAAGGAAAGGTTACAATATGGAACCCGCTCAACGAATCACAAATGCTAACTTAAACCCTGAACATAAAAACAGGACATCCGATATATGATTCATTTCTTTTCAAGGGCATATCGAGGGACTCAGAGTATAAAAATTTAATGCTGAAATTTCAACATCGAAGACCTAAAACAAAGTTGGCATGTTTGTAGGCTCAAGTTCCCTTTCTCTTTCTATATGTCACAAGATATAAAATGAAAATGTCTACCCACACGGTATTATCATTTTGTGATAGTTATATTTTACAAACTCTTACTGTAATATTTTTTACCTGATTGATTTTAAGACTAATGTGTACCTTTCTGGACCAGATAAACCATTTGTAAAGACGGCTCCTGGTCTGAAATTATCTGTAACTACATGATTTCTAGTGCAATCAGTTGATCAAAATAAAAAAAAAAATACAGGGGATTTATAGTGTGTATGCCTCCCTCATTTGTAATTCCATGTGTCCTTTATATACTTTACAGGTATTTGCTGACCACTGTGGCCAAAGTATGCTCCATTCCACACCAAGCATCATTTCAGGTTCTGTGGCAACCTCTACATGTAGGGCGCTGAATCTTGATAACATATGCACCATCACTGTCAGGATCAGCTTCCCAAGTTTCATACAGGTTTCCAGGAGACAATTTGCAGTTAGTTCCTTATCCAAGGGAATTTCAAGTACACTCAACATTTAGCACCAAACTCGGGACCTTTTGCACCACAAGTAAGCGCCTTGCCGTTGGAGCTAACTTGACTACAGTAATATTAAATCACTTGAGCCCCAAGATACATATACATCTCTAAAAACAATCCTTCCCGATTTGTGATAAAGTTAAATTTTGAAAGTGCAAAAGAATCTCCACGCAATCTGCATTCATACGGATAATTGAAACCGAAGCAACACATGGATGGGAGCAGGTGTGATAAGGTGGAGTCCATATCTAAGTTACGGCTAATTACAAATCAAAATCGCAATTTCCTCTTTGCTAAGTCATAGAGTATCCATTGAATACCATGCTTCATGAAATGCATAAAGGTGATTGCAAGTTTAGAATTAGCCCAAAGAAATCTGTATTCAACAGCTACCTACATTTTTTATATGTTGGATAACATGAAATGCGTTTAAAGGTGATTGCAAGCTCAGAATTAGCCCTAAGAAATCCGTATCCAACAGCTACCTACATTATTTTATCTTGGATAACATGAAATGCATAAGTTTAGAATTAGCCCAAAGAAATCTGTATTCAACAGCTACCTACATTTTTTATATGTTGGATAACATGAAATGCGTTTAAAGGTGATTGCAAGCTCAGAATTAGCCCTAAGAAATCCGTATCCAACAGCTACCTACATTATTTTATCTTGGATAACATGAAATGCATAAGTTTAGAATTAGCCCAAAGAAATCTGTATTCAACAGTTATCTACATGTTTTATATGTTGGATAAATTATCATTTAAAAGTACCTTTTCTAATTTGATATCAACATTTCAGATGCTTATGAATATTCAATGGACAAGATTTAAGTACTTAAATCCTGATTGCTCCTTTGACCCAAGTGCATTGGGGAGCAATTGGGAAATGTCACAAAGTGATGATAAATAAATGGTAAGATGCAACACTAGTGCCAAATAGAAACTTTTATAGATCACTTAGTCCTAGTTGCAATCCATTAAAATGAACTAAGATTAATGCAGCTATATCCAAATAAGGGACGCACCATTAGATATCTGAGGGGGGGTAGGAAGTTGGGTTGGGGTGGGAATTTTTTTTTTTCGCGCCCCATGGGGCGGGATTTTTTTTTGTCAATTACCTGGTTTTTTTTCCCCATTCCATGTTCAGGGGGGAATTTTTTTTTCTTCTACCTTTGGAGGGGAAATTTTTTTTTCCGAAAACTTCCTACCCCCCCCTCAGATATCTAATGGTGCGCCCCTAAACCAAAACAGTATAAATAAACTTAACACTTTTGACCTAATGTATTAATTCTATTATAGAGAAGGGGTAATAACGAGCAAGGTACATCACCCTTGGGCCTGGGATGGTGCATAATGTTGTTAAATGATTCTCGCTTTTCCTTAACAAATATTGTTACAAGTTTTCTCGTTCTATGGCTTCCTTATCAAATGGCCGTGAGTGTTGGGTAGCGTTACTGAGTTACATGCATGAACAAATAAGATAGACTTTCTAACATGTTTGTGTACGTTTAAGAATAGTTGGGCGAGACTTGATTAGAATGAGGTTTTGTGCCATCCATAGGAAAAGCCCTCAGAACATATTAAATGAATGCTTTGCATGCATGGGGTTCATGTAGGAAGCAAGACTTAATTACTACTGTGTAATGTATTGTGTATACCAATAGGATGGGGTATAGGATTCCTTACATAAGAAGGCATTTAGAGTTCAGTTTCAGCTAAGTTGAACATTTGCCAAGTTTAAAGTTGTGGTGAATTTGGGACATTTTATTAACCAAATCCTTATTTGAGTCATTTCAGGGTTCTGAATGTTCCATATTTCTATAGCATTTGCCCAGTTTCCTAATAAATATAGCTCTTCTAGTGACAAGAAGTATGCTCATCTAAGTCTCACGCTTACAATGGTGTTAAATTCTGCAATACTTTTATACTCATAGGTCTACCCACTCTTCAAAAATACCCATGTTCAATGTGCATTTGTTATGTTACAGCAAAAGCAGGTTTTATCTTATTTTAACATTCTGGAGTGACATTTATACCAAACAGCACTACCACATTTAGCAAAGTATTCTAGTCAAGGAAAACCAGCAAACTGCCCCTAGACATTGAAAACGCAAAGCTTTAAATGTTATACAATATACTGGCACCCAGACAAGCTGGGATACATTACATAAACGAGGGTCAAAGATTAGGATCTTTTCAAAATGTGCTTCCTCTTTTTAGGTTTGAAAAGAAAACAATGAAGGAAAGAGAAGCCAACTTCTACGTCTATATCTGATAATAGACTATTGTGGTACACGATTACATAATATGCATGATATGGACATATAGTGCTTCCTTAACAACTACTTCCATAGAATTGGGTCTACTTGTAGCAGCAAATGAAAGACATAATCTGAACAGTTTGCTTTTGAGGGCACATAAGACTATTTCTATATGTCAACATATTCACCAAGTAATTGGTTTTTTGATGATGGCAAGGGCGCAGACCAGTGTTCCCGCTAAGGCCGTATGTCGCGAAATTGGCAAAGAAGCTAAAAAATTGGTGCAAGGGTTTCCCAAAACAAAAAGTCAAAAATAAGGTTTTGATTGCACACAATGTTACCTTATTTCAGTTTTATTCACATTATATTCATAATTACTCTCATTTTTAAGGTGATCTTTCCAAAATTTGCAATGGGGAGATGTATTATTTCTTTCATGTCGCTTTGGCGAAAAGTAGAAATCCTTAGGGGGAACACTGACGCAGAGCACATTCCTACCGAAGAAAGCAGGAAAGATGGGAATAGAGAACCTTCCAAGTTTCCAACTACATCTAAGGTCATGAATTGGAATTTCCCTTTAAATTTTGTTGTATCTAGGAGTGATTACAACTAGCATAATTCGTGCAGACCTGGACATAGAAAAATCTCACATTACCATTCATGTGCACTTTTATATTACCTATCACATGTCTCAATAAATGACGCAGTTTAGGGCGTAACATGATAGAAAAAACATAATGCGAAATCTGTTTCAAACATCAACATACAATCAGTATAGATATGTTAACACGAAATAATGTTTTTTATCTATCTATCTGGAAAGTTGCTTAGTTTCAACATTATTTGGAATAACTTTTTTACATATTTCTACATCAAATGAACTTCTTTAGTCCGCAGCAAACCGAGGTAAATAAACAAACAAACAAAATAAAGCAATACTGTAAGATTTTGAACAAAAATGGTTTTGAGCAAAAACAGCCTAAAATGAAGGAGTATGACTATCTCAAAGCATTTTCAAGAGTATTTTGTCAAAAACTTGTTTTGTGACAGAAAAAAATACTAATACACATGGAATAAATTCAGGATCCTGAATTTAATTCAACAAATGGCCATAACAGAAAAGTATTAAGAATATTTAAGCCAAATCATTTGGAGAGTATTAATATCTACCAAAATCAAATGCAATAAAAGAATCAAAAGTCATGGGTGACAGGGAGCGCTTCATTTGAACATTTGATAGTATTGCTTAAAATGGAGAACATCTTGATTCAACTTACATGCTGTAAAGGTGTTGGCTCAAACCTAGAAGCACCCATCCATCCTTAAAGCTTTCAAAATATTTGTAATAAGTATCCAATACATACCACCTGACTTTATGCTATTAATTTCAGAAAAATATCAAAGATCTATTCAAGCTTTAATTATCAATTAAATGTACCAAGTATATGACTTTAATGTTCAATTTTTGCTTTCATATGGTATGTACCTCAAAAGATTTCCTCGTAAAAATTGCATTAACTAGTCTCTCCGATTTAGATATCTAATGTCATGTTAGGTGAATGCTATTCCAATTTTAACTCAATCCCAACTGAGTGAGCCCAAGGAAATCACATCAATGTAACCCGTTTCAGGTAACTCCCGTATCATCGCTAGAATGCATGAACATCCGCAATGTTTCTCATGTTTTCTTGGCTAATTGGAGTTAGCTTTGCAAGAAATAAGACATATCCCATTAAACCTGCTTACTCATCATGTTGATAGCTTAGCAACTAACCTGATACCATAGCAACAGAACATCAAAACAACAAACAAGAAGATCAAATGGGTACGGTAGGCTTAGAACAGGCCTGTACTTTTGCACACCGCTTTGCATACAACCAATCATTCGATTCCTATTGACTTGTAATAGGCTTATAAGGCAAGACCTACAACATTTGCGACAGATTTTGCTTAACCCCCCCCCCTATCTAAACTAACATTCAAGCAATACATAAATTTACTACTAGTGCAAATCACATCAATGTTTGAGACTATATCAAAGAAACACTTTTTGTCTAAGTCATCATACCTGGAACTTCTCTGAATTCACCCCTCGAGTTCTATGTCACCCAATTTGTGCATGACTTGGCTACCGCTGATATCCCGTGTGTCATACCTGTTGCGCTCTTATACCTGTTTTCAATTAATATCTATTAACTAAAACTAACCATACACCTTTTCAAGATAATAAACATTGATAGAACCCCCGATAAGAATCTTGCTGTATCATTTCAGTGAAAGGTTTTTTTTTCTTTGTCCAATGATCATTGCACTCTATGACAGGTCTATGCATGAAGAAAGATTTTATCAGGTAGGAATATCAGAAGAGTTCAAGAGAGAGAAAAGTCTTGGGGATTACGGGCAAAAGAGCTGAAAATGGCCAAAAAAACCTTTTATCTGTAAGAATCAACTTAAACTCCACAGATGAGGTACTGACATACAGGGATGTGCAGCCCTTAGGACCCCAATGTCACAATTGCTTGTCCGCTCTCATAAAGGGTACCATTGCAAGCATAGTCATGACATCGCAGCTCTTATATTTTTGTAAAGACCCTCATTTCAATAAAAAAAAGTATGTATTCAAGAGCTAAAATCAATCCTTTTTCCCTGACCAGTCACTTTAACTGAGGCTCACTTGCAGTTCTCTGACTCCATTTTTGGAGTCTATGCTCCACTCCAGACCCTAATTCAGAAATCAAACTTACATGGTCCAATCCAGTGTTTCCGCTAAGATTTTTGAGCTTGCGCCAATTCGAGCAAGTTTGACAAAGTTTTAAAGGTGTTTGCGCCAAAATCATGAGCTGTGGCTGAAAATTGGATCAATAAAGCTAGAAAAATATCTTTCTCCAAAATTTTCAGAAACTCGTTGCGCCAATTTTCACCGCTCCTGCGCCAATGGTGCGCCCTATGGCCTTAGCGGAAACACTGGTCCAATCTATTTCATGATTTTCTTCAACGAGCTTCTTCAACAGAGGTGTCATGAATCATGTGATTGTTTCACATCTCTAACAGATTTGCTCAATTTTGCTGAACACTTATAGAATAGAACTCCTAACAATAGCTGCATGCCTCAAACTATTCCGATCCTAGGACCTTGATTTTTTCCATGTTACTATCCAAAATATAATCCACTATCACATCATATCACTTTACTAAAAAGCCCGAGTTCTACATAGCAGACTGATCGCCCCTCCCGAAAAAAAAAGCCTTTTTTCGGAGTAGGTAGAAAAATGGCTTTCTAGATCACTGGACTTGGTAGTTATATCCCTCAAGTTGGTTTGTGTCACCCGAAAAAAAAACAAGGGTTCTATAAATCGAACTACCTCAAACCATTCTGAATGTTCTTTAAGCATGTTCAGTTTTCATGGTTTCAAAACTAGAATACAAGGATAGAGTCACATCAAATTGTTATAAATTGTTTTTTCCTATTCCATATGTGTCAGTGATGATGAAGATGATAGATGAAGACTGTCAGCAACAACATTCATTTCTGATCTATGTGAAAACTTCTTCACAGACAAATACCCTGGTCACATAACCTTGCAGCGAGGTTAGGCCTAAAAAAAAATGTTTGTTTGCCCTCCGCGACCGACCCAAAAAATGCCAAAAATTAGGGTCGCGATTTTATTTTTATTTTTTTTTTCAAACATGTAAAATATGAAAACTCAATATTTTCAATGGAAAACATAAAATTTAGCAGTATAAAGTCACATTTAGTTGTATAAAATGCATATTTCCTCTAAATAATGTCCCACAATATTTGATTAAGCCCTCCATTGCTTGGCATTTGCAATAAAATCCTAGAAT
>JXSR01S037224.1:115952-128569 GCA_000969725.1 Ophiothrix spiculata | reverse complement strand
TGCAGCCTACCGTTATGCTCAAGATCGGCACAGTTGGAACGACATTATCAAAAGGGTCACAACGGGTCAGTCATGACTCATAGGACGACGACGACATGACAAAGAATTTTGTTTGGCAGAAACCGCTTGGCAAAGAATTTTACCTTTCAACAATATATATTCCCAATTCACTTTTTATTTATTTTTCGTCGATCATCTTTTCAAAGAAAAATAACTATACAGAAATTACTACGTATACATTGCCTTTAAATAATATATATTCACAACAAGTAAAAAGCATAGCATCTGGTGGATTTTATTGTTTCTCATGTCTTATATAAATAGATGTTTACAAGCGAGGATTATAAACAAATATTGAACTTGTAATATGATAGGATGCTTTTGTTTATCCTTATATCATGAATTGTAATTTGCTTTAAACTACAAGTCATCATTTATTTTCCAAATTCATCAAATGCATTACGGCAATATTTATTTCCCAAATACATTATCTACTTATTTCCTGTTGATTTTCTTCATAAACAAATTGTTTTTGATAACAGGACATGTTTTTAATGTTAAGATGGTAATCCTTTTTTGGAAAAGTAAAATATTTATCTTACTCTAAAGATTAAGCAATAAAATAATAAAACTTGTTTTCAGAGAAACCTGACAGGCAGTAAGAATTAAACACAACCGATTTCTCTTCATAACCTGCTGGTTGAAGTTGTTATAATATCATACAGTTCGAAAAATTTGGCTGTCCGATTTTTAAGGAAAATATTATTATGCTGTCAGTTACGATTGCTGGGTTATATAGCTATAATTTAAAACGAAATCTGCACATCATGATCAGCAGAGACAAGTATGAGAGTGGAAATACACTTTTGAAGCCTGGAGAGATCGCAATATACTGTATGAATTTTAATCTATAAAATATATGTCATTATAACCGATATCCAACCAATCAGGTGATTTCTCATCGTAATTATTTTTCAATAATCCTCATGCCAAAAGTCCCTTTGAAACTACTTTTCGTATCAATACTGCACACTCTAAAAATTATTTTACTCTTTGTTGAGTAAAAAGGTCACAGCTCTTTGTTGAGTAAAATCTTACTCAACATTGAGTAAAATCTTACTCGGTTAAGTCAATATTACTCAATGTTGAGCACATCTTACTCAACGTCGAGCAAAGTTTATCCAACGTTGAGTAAGATTTTACTCAACTTAATGAGCTGTGACCGTTGAGTAAGTTTTTACTCAACAAGAGTAAGATAATTTTAAGAGTTCACGTATGTAGTAATGCTATAATATGTGACCCCCTTCCCATACCAGACTCTACTCTACATGTGGGCCAAAATGTCCTAAAGTGTGTTATGTATGATTGGGCAAAAATCTTGAACATAAATACCTCATCGCGATATTCTCTAAAAACAGTAGCCTTAAGGCTTTTTCGCGAGCGAGACAGTCATAGTAGAACGTCATGTTTTTGCCTACTTAAACCTGACAATTTTTGAGCGTACATATGGAATGAAGTCTCTAGTTTATTCATTAGCCTTTACTAATGATTTCACGTCCATGATCAAGGTCAAAATGGCGTCAACAGACTAATTTGAAAAAGTTTACGCCTTTTTGCCGAAACATCATAATTTCAAGCACTTTGAATAAACCAATTTCTGGAAAATTTTGATAGGTTAAATTCCAAAATTGTTCAATTGGATAATGCCGTTTAAAGCTCTTAAGAATTATGGGTATACGGGGTATTGTACGTTCTTTTTCACACCTTTTTCCGTCCTTGAAAATGACAACAAATCTGGACTATTTTTTATTAAAATAAATAATAATAACGAAAAAGAATTCTCATCTTACTCCGTTAGGCATACTTAGGTTTTTAATGACATTTTAAAGACGGTTAATGACAAATAAGCCATTTTCGTGACCCAGTTTGATTTCTATAAAATACAATTCGTGTGTCGTTAAGAACCCTTTTTTTCTGAAAAAAGGGTCAAATTAATACGAAACTTATACGATATAATATACACATTATGATATTCACATCTAAAAATATAATTATTCCGTGATTTCTTAGTATTCCAAACATGTAGCATTGCAAGCTTGTGTGTCATGTCGAAATAAATACATCAGGATTTCCAAAAGTACCGCCCAAATAGACAATAACAATTCACAGCAAATGTGTTTTTTAACAGTTAATAGGTAAAGCGAGAATGTGTAGTCGGCGCTGTAATAATATTCCTGTCAGACCAATGCAAATAGTATAATATTCTAGCGGTATGATTATATAAAGTAAATAACCTGTTGAATTCGTAGTATATTCCAAATGTCTAAAGCAAATATATTTTAAGCATTGGTTAAAGACAAACATCTAACTAACCTTATAATAAGAAGCTAATGTTATGAAATCTTGAATTACAATTTTCTTAAGAACGAATTTTTTACCTTAAGGCAATATTTATTTTTGAAATTAGCTATGATAGAATAAAGTAAAAAACCTGTTGAATTCGCAGAATATTCCAAATATTTCAAGTAAATATATATATATTTAGCGTTGATTAAAGACAAACATACCCTAAAAACTTACCCTATAATAGGATGGTATTATGCAATCTTGGATAACAATTTTTCTAAGCACGATTTGTTTTTACATTTAGGCAATGTTTATTCTTTAAATCCGCACTCTACTTATTATCCCGGAGATCTTTTTACAAAAAAAAAACATGAAAAAAATACCCTGTTTAGAAAATTGCCTTTAAATTGCATATATTCAAAACAAGAAAAAGGTCAACAAACTGGGAGATTTGTGTTTTATTTTACATATCAGAGAGTTATGTATAATTCTAAGCCAAGATTATGAGCAAACATTGAACTTGCAATCTATATGGAGCTATAAATGTTATGTAAATATGTGCTTAAAACTAAATGCATGAAGGCATTATTTATTCTCTAAATTCATCAAATGCATCGAGGCAATATTAATTATCCAAATGCATCAACTACTTATTTCCTGTTGATCTCCTTCGTCGACTTCAAAACAAATTGATTACCAGAGAGCAACACTGACCCTAGTCCACTTTTTAAAAACTAAGTTACACACAGGAAAGACTTTCTTATGGAAAGGGATATCTTGTGTGTGAAATACTAAAATGCCACCACCGCAACCCCTCACTCTGGCTACGAGCCTGCATGGTGTTTTGCTGAATGTAACATAAGTATACAAAGCAATTTTTCCGGCAAAAAGTTGCCCCTTGGAATTAGGTTCTGGTGTGCGTCTCGTCTACAAAACTCGGGAAGCATGCACAAATTGAAAATCAGTAGTCTTATCATTAATGACATTCGAAGAATGATTTCCGTAACAACAATGTGTTAAAAATAAAACAGTGATTTTCATATTAAATTTATCAATGAAATTTGTCTCACATAAGCAGAACAAGCATTAGTGCAGACAATAAAGCATCTAGAAGGACCCCACCTGGTCTTTTTTCTATTAAAAGCTAATACAAAGGACTTGTGTCACTGTTGATTTCCGGTATTCAATTGATGTTAAGCTAATGTCACTCAAGAATATCGTGATGGGGAAACTTCAAGATCACTACAACATTTTACAAACTTATACCGAACACACTATTCTGCTGGACGCACTGATGTCACAGACTAGAATCCTGTCTTCTGATTGGTCAATTGAGGCTGTTCCATGTTACTCTCTGGCGTGAAATATTGCATTATATTTGAATAACAAAGTCTAAAAACTTTATATTTAATATTTGCAGCTTAACTTTTTTTTTGTATCAACCCTTTTCTTTGATATATGTTACATTAAAGTGTCTTTCATCTTTATTGTAATAAAATATAAATGAATCAGAGCGGAAACATAACATATTTTGGAAATATTGGTTTATTCCATTTACATCGCAAGTAGTTTTATTCCAGTAATAATGAATAATTACGCCGAATTCAACAACTGCGTCTGTAAGAATAACAACTTTTGGCATAATATTATGAAGAGTCCATAGCCTGCACAGTAGCCTTGAGTTTTAAATTCTAATAACAGAATCTTCTTTAAAATCGGCGTTAAGAATAGTTTTACAGTGGTTAACACGTGGTCCATCCGGGATTTGAACATGGGATCTAGGGGTTACCCGCAGTATGCTTAACCGGCTACACTAACCACTCAAACTGAAGTATGTACTTAATTTTATTTTGGAGGTGCCACAATATTTAGCGATGTTTTGCTCCTGGCTCCTCCAGGCTTGCTCATGGAGGCAAGATTTTTCCCCATGTTTTAAATGTAAACTTATTTTATCTTTTGTAAATGTTTTTATACATTTTAGTAATTATATAGCTTAACCACTTCCAGTGATGATGTTCCCATACCTATTCTTGTGTACAAGGTTAATCTTTATATAATTTTTTAATTATAAATTCTCTTACCTTTTCATGATATAAAATGTAAATCTTTCGGTTATTTAACAAAATCTTCTTTAAATATTTACTACAACGCTGGTTTTACGGAAAAGGGTATATTATCCTTGAATAATAATTGAGTATTTTCGGGTGCAGGTCGATATTCCAACTTGTCATTTGTGTCAACGGCTTTTGTTCCGAACAGCCGTTTCTCGACTCCTAACGGCGTTTACTCCTAACGGTGTTTACTCCTAACGGCCGAATTAAAACCGTTCAGATCAAAACCCGTTCGGATTTAATCTTACGTGAATCTAAACAGCCATTATGCTTGCAGAAATATCGGATTGTCCCCTTATTTTCCGTATTTTTCTGACTTACAGAATAACTGTAAAAACACGTTTTAGAATATAAATTGTAAATAGCAGAAGTGGATACCCGTCGAATTTTAATAAACGACAAAATATCAGTTTTTTGCCATATTAATAGGTAAATAGCATGAAACAATCTTAATATTACCAAAAAAAAAGGTTCAAGACTTTCCCTTGTAATTTTTGTAAATTCACTATTGCTTTTTATTTATAATATGTACATGTAGTAGTGTTTCACTTGCAGCGAATGAATTATCTACAGTGTAGGGAGAGTATTAACATTGCATAAAAAGCAAAAGAGAGGCGTAGGCATCTTTTAAATAACTTGTACAATCTTTGCAATTTAAACGTCTTTAAAAAACAGACATTATACTTGGTTGGTCAGACTTGCAATTTAAGTAAAACCTTTGCAATGCACAGACGTTGGTCTAGACAGTGTTATCAATAGTTAACAACCTAATCAAGTCAAGTAATTAAAGTAGGTGTTTTATGATCAGAATCACATGTAACAAACCAATACATAGAGATTTCTCATGAACAATTAAAATGATTTTAAGAAATAGAAGTGGCAATTTCTTATACGTTTTATCATGTTTAAGCGTCAGTTTCCAGGAGACAACGTAGCGTAAGATTACACAATTTCTGTGTCCATTAATAAAATGATGAATTGAAGACTGCAGAATAAGAAGTTTTTGACGAAATTGAGTTATTGGTGGTTTTGAGGTAACTGAAGGACAGAATAATTTTTAACAATTTTATCCATGCAAAGCGGTCGTCACGCTTGAGTGAATTTTGTTCTAAATTTGTCGAGTTAGCAATAGCATTTGTTTTTTGTTTAAGCGTTTTACCATTAAATAAAGTGTTAAAAGATGTTGTTATTATCACCTGTAGTTCCTTTAATAAGTATTTCCGCTAAATTCTAAATATATCTGAACAAAATAAGATGATCCGAAAATTTATAAGGTTACGAAAAGGGCGTAAATATTTCAAATAAAATAAATTAGGTATCCGTTGACGCAAAGGTGAAAGTAGAAGCGATGTCTTCTGATTGCAAAAGACTTCAAAGTTTAAGTGTCACGTTTTCATGAAATATTTATATACTTTTGCTTATGTCATAGTCGTCATTAATGATGCAATGTTGTAATATCTGGTTTAGTATTTATATTTAAAACAAAATAAGGTGAAAAGCTTGTTAAATTAACATTCTGTTTCAAATCTCTAAAGCAAACAGATATTCCTAAGCGAGGATTAAAAACAAATATTAAACTTGCCATAAGATATGATGCTGACGTTACGAGAATTGTAATTCGTTTACACTTAAATTTTACCTTTAGGCAATGTTTATTCTTCATATCCTTTATCATGATTATCTACTTATTTTCCGTTGATCAGCGTTGATACGTTTAGATATATTGCCAAAAAAAAAACGTATCAACAAAACAAGATTAAGGTAAATGACCTGGTGAATTCATGCACTGTTTAATATAGCTAAAGCAAATTGTATATATTCCTAAGCGAAGATCATAAGCAAACACTGTTATATGATATGATGCTAATATTATGTAATCATGGATTGCCAATTTGCCTCAAACCAAGTTCATCGACGCAATATTTATTCTGAAAATTCATCATATATACTTATATCCTGTTGATTATCGTCATCAACTTCAAAACACAATCATTTCTCATAACAAGAAATGTTTTTATATTAAAAACAGTGTAATTATGACACACTAGTAAAAACAATGAAAATAGTCTGAATTTAACCATCGTATATTAGTTGAAAACCAACACCTAACAAAATGTTTCTTTCATCTGTGCTCTCATATAAGAACGTAATATATATAATATTGCACTTATATTCGTTAACCTGTCAATCAAATTATGGCGCGAAAGTTGAAAAATACTGCAATGAGACATATTCAATTTTTCACGGTTAGCATTAATTCTTTAATTATTTTTCACGGGTAACATTAATTCTTTAACTGTTTAAACTGAAAACTTGTGTAAATTTTGGAAAACATATGCATGATATGACGCTTAAAGTTACATGATATGTTTAATTTTTTATTTATTACTAGCAAAAGTCCGATCGACATTTAAAAATAGCAAAATTTTGAATCTTTGGCCATTTTTGAACCTGAAGCAACTTATGACGTTGTAATTACGTAACAGCTTATATATACAAAACACAAATGGGTCAAAAATGTGATTTTTAGGTTAAATTTAATTGGTCAAGGTCACTTCAATATTCAAGTTGAGTGGTCATATGGAATGTTTATCTGTAATAGAGTGATAAGCAGATGATTTCTCTTTGATGAATGTCTTGTTCACGCTTAACTGCGCCAAGAGAATGTTTGGAAGCAAAGCACAAAATGATCCTTCAACGCCCCCCAATTTACAAAAATGATATGGCATCTTTAACGGTTTTAAGAGGTTTTTAAGGTGTGCATGTCATATACCGCCAGAAACCACTCCACATTCCCCACAGGCCTCTTTTTTGTTTAAAGACCTAAAATCACGTTTATGGCCCATTTATGTTGTTTCCCCCTTACCAGTACATGAGAAAATTGATCACACCCGGAGTTCCATTTCACACCCAGCACGATTACCTATCAAATCTGACCAAAAGCAACATAAGTTTCCAGATATTTTCCTTATAAATTGACCTTTACATAAAAAGTGGTAAAAATATTTTTATTCCAACTTTATGAGTAACCGTGAACTCAAAAAGTCACGTAAATAGCTTTAACTATTCTTTATGCATACGACCCTAAAGTATATGTACAACTAACTTTTTACCAATAAGATGGGAACGGAATTAAAATACCTCTCTCACTCATCATTTCAAACCAACTTGAAATGAATGTCTCTTCGGTTGAACTTTATTGTTGAACTACTTCTTATACAATATTGTCTTACTTTTAGGAAAAGAAAAAAATATATCAAGTCATAAATGATGCACGTAAGTAGTAGTATTGCATTTGCTTTTCCAAATCTCTTGATCGGTAATTGATCTTTAGTATCTCGTACAGAAACGTGTGGTTATATAATGTCTGCACCACGAATTAAAAGAACACGTTCTCGTTACAAACGTCGTGAATTTCATTTGGAACTGCAAAGTATTTCTATATTTTAACACTAATAAGTGCAAATAGTGACAATCCTCGTCTTCCTTTCATGGAGGGAGATGTGGTTGATAACCACTAGTTACACATTACATCGCGTGGTGAAAAATAATTAAAAGAGACTGATATTACCTTTGCTGCACAGAAAAGGTAACCATGTTCAAAAATTTACATCCTGAAGACAGCGTGGGTAGGAAAGATAACCAGCTTAATAATGCTGAGCCATCGATGTAGGTTTTTTTTTTTATTAGAAGTAAAAGATTCTTGTTTCATGAGACACGGGGTTACCAATCAACGTTTTCAGTTTATGTTATTCCAGACGTGAGTTTCATTTGAAACTGTTATGTATATTTACATACAAGAAGTAACTGGTATTTTTCAGCTTGTTGAACATTTTGGCGCCAGAAGTTTAATTTTTATTGCGTTAAGATTTTATGAAGCCACAAGCATCATTTCATTAAAGTTTCTATGCCATAGGAAGCCGTCTTTATTAATTTTTAGGACGTCCCATTTTCGGGAAACACACCAACGAAACGATATAAAAACACAAAACAGGTTGGAGATTGGTACCACAGAATCTTCAGCATCCTTCCAGTTGCATCCAAGATTTTAGAAAAGGTTGTTTATGATAAACTTAATCAATACCTTACCGGTAATAATATTCTGTTCAAGTTCAAGTCAGGGTTTAGAAGCAAGCATTCAACAGATTCAATTTACTTGGAAGATCACATTATAAACGAAATCAGTGATGTTCTTTTCACAGGCATGAAGCTATATAGTTAAATGATTCATTTAGACTAATCCAAAGATTTTCCACTTACGTGTACGTTTCGGCAAACACTGTTGTCTTTGTCAACACTTTGATGAGACTGATTGAAGTTGACAAAGGCAACAGTGTTGCCGAAACGTACACGAAAGTGGAAGATCTTTGGATTGGTCTAAATGAATCATTTAACTATTTATTCTACCAATCCTGATGAATCTATTCAACGAAAGGCATGAAGCTGCTTGATATTCACAATGCTTTTGACAGTGCCAATTATTCCATTCTGTGCTAACTTAATGCTTTCGGTGTGAGCTCCGCCAAAAGGACTGAATCATATCTACATTGCAGATCACAAGTTTTCTGATTTAATGCTGCTGACGTGTGGTATCAATCAGGCCCTATTTTATTTTTGTGCTATGTTAATGATATAACAAAAGCAAGTCTTGCTGATTGTTTTATTTCCTCCAATACGCTGATGACAGTGCCCTTTTTTCTCAGACAAAGATCCACTCAAAATAAAACAAGAGCCGAGGCAAAAATCTTAAAATCTGCAACAAGTGGCTAATTTTAATAAGCTCTCGCTTCATGTAGGCAAAAGAGAGCTTATACTGTTTGATGATAAAACGTAAATTGGTAGACTGAAGTCATGCCATAATAATATCATTAATGTAATATCAAAATATTTCTTCAAGTCCAACAGTCATTTAATTTTGCCGTATTTTACCAGACACTCCAAAACACCTCGAACAAAAATCAAGAAATTAGCCCCAAGTCCAAATACGTCATAGACGGTAGATAGGTATGAGCACGGAATTGCTGCCTAGGCAGCGCCTACTCGGTGGCTTGGTATTGCTTGGTATGGAATCGGGGTGCACCAGGTCCCGGGTTCGAATCCCACCTCGGTCATGGTGAAAAGGGGGATTTTTTTATATAGGCCTATCCCAGGAGATAGTTTTTAAACGAAAATGGGTTAGGGTTATGGGAAGTGCAAGATATCATATCGTTTGTAATGATCACAAAATCTTAATCTCAAATCTTGAAAACAGAGCTAAGCATATCATTTTGAACCGCGTCTTTGACATATTTAATGAAACATGTCCAGATATCTTAGGTCAAATATTTTATTCATTAATATAGTATAATACAAATATTGTGCAAAATGTTGGTATTCCAAAATTTACCATCACAACGGTTCTTTTTATTATAACGCCATTTAGGATTGAATTAGCAAGTTGACCCTTTGCAATCAAATAAATTCACAATAAACCTCTCTTCAAGAAAGCAGTTCAAACTCATCTTCTTGGTCAAATTGACTGTTGAATTTGTTCACATCTTTTATTGCTGTATATATCCAGACTTTTGAAACTATCTTTATAAATGTTCTGGTTTTAATTTGTTTTCTGAATGCTTTGCATATATTATGTATGCAACTTTTTAATAGTGTGCAAAACAAATTTAAAGCATAACTAATTAATCTAAGATTTACTAGCAACCACCAACAAAGGAAGCCAGTTAAAATACATTGTTTTGGAACGATGTTTTTGGCCTTTACTTTTATATAGGTGTTTTAAATCAAATACTGTAACTTTTGATTTTTGAAAAAAAAACTTCTCATAGAGTCTTAAATTAAAAGGTTTTAATATTTTACACTCCTTCACGTAACAAGCTGCCTATTTAACTAACGTTTTTTCGACTCATGATGTATTCTCAAAAATGTGTGAAAATGAACGATTTAAACAATTATTGAAGACAAAACGTAAACGTATTATACTACTAACAACCATTATAAAACCATACCTTGGTTTCCAATTATCTGAAATTTGTCAAATACCGTAATGATAAATATTTAAAAGTTGATTGCTTGAAGACAGATAGTTAATTTCTCTTGGCAATCGAAGCATACTGTTAACACTTTTTAAAAATGTGTTTTATTCAATCTGTTTTTATACTTTATTGGTTAATCATATCTCTGCCAGCGAGACAGTACTATATATATTTGTTATGTTTGTACTATATGACAGAACCGAATCGGTTCTTAGCTTTACGTCACAACATTAATGTTTCATTACTTGAAGTAGAGTAAAACCGTCCATTTTATTTAGTATTTCGCTTGCATTATTCAAAGGTAACCTAGGCCTTTAGAGAAATGAATATTCTTCGATGAATATTCCTTGTTGATCTGCTTCTGTTTTAACCCGCTTTAATACTGATTTTTTTCTTATTTATTTAAAAACATCTAAAAACAAACGAATGATAACTTGTCTAAATATGAAAACTTCTGTCGGTTTTTAAGCGGGTAAAGACATTTGCTTGACTCTGGAAACAGTAGAATCAGATAGAGCTGGATTGTGTTTTGAACAAATTCTTAAAATGGTTGACATTTGAGAAAAATAAATCTACCAATTAATGCACCATAACTGAATCAAGTAAGTAAGAGTTTTTCACACTTTTTTTTCTCTTTAATGTTTAATTGGTAAATAATCTTGAGTGTCTCGCCTCTAGACGTGTGGTAACATAATGCTTGCAGCCGGAAATTGGCAAATTAATTCTCGTTATGTAAGGCGTGACTTTCATTTGGAACTGCCAAGTAACTCTGCATTTTAACACACTTTACTTTGCAAACAGACTGCAATTTGTTTTATCACTCAGTGACAAAAATATGACATTATTTCATTGATTATAAATTGGAAAGGATATTTTTGTATGTATAAAACTTAAAAGTTCTATACGAAAACTCTTATCAAACAGGTCTGTTACCAGTCCGAACATGACAGTTGTATATTGCAAAGCGCGCGGTTGCTGTACGTACTATTTTAACTGTCAATCAATCAATTATACAAGTACTTGCATAACATGCATACCCCATTAAGGAGTCTATTCGTACAGGGGACCCACGGCAGGAAACAAGGAGACGAAACCACCCGGCCCGGGGCTCGAACTCACAATCTCTGTATTACGAAACCCGTGCTCTAACCGCTCGGCCACGCTCCCCTCATTATCAAACATGGAAAACTATAAAACTAATTTTGGTCGTAATAATTTTTTTTTAAAGTAAAAAAAAAACTATTTCCCAAGCATTTTAAATGGTTTTTCGAAGCTATAAAAATCAGAAGAAACTACGTTTTCTTCAAATATTCATTTGAAAACAAGTAATTCTTGAAATTATTGTATATATCAGATTTAGAAATCACATTTGCAACTTATCCAATCAATGCATCGTAAATCGTGTTAAGGGTAAAGGGAATCCATTTGCTCAGGAAAATGTGAATCCTAACAATTTTTAATCATGAAAAGATAAATAGTTTCCACTGCATTTGCGGGGACTCGAACCATGGATTATTGTGGGTGTCAGTCATGCATTACGAAGCGAGGGATCTACCGCTGAGCTATCCAGGCAGCGTTGAGATCGTGATCTGAAATCTAAAACATAAACATTAGAATGCCGTATTTTTCTTTTGTTTACATACAATTTGCAATTTTTGCCTCAATGGAATGCTCAATCTGTAAGTAAATTATGCGAATGCTTATATCAGACAAAATGTAGATAATGTAGATACTAAAAACAGGTAATTCACAGCTCAAACAGGGCGACCTCAGAGTCGTAATTCACGTTCGGTATTTCAGGCAAAACAACGTGGGTTTGTTACATTATCATTCAAAATCAACACCACATATTATTACTTGTAATCAAACCTACAATCTGTCAAAATTTGAAAACAATCGAATTGTTCAAACATCATGAAATTTGAAAAGGCGTCAACTTTTTGAAGAATTTAATTTTTTCACTGTGATGGTGCTCATCAGGTCACCAGAGGACAGCTATTCCATCTTATCAGGCCAACTATACATCACTGGCTCCACCTGTACACTGGTAGCGAGTGGCAATGCACCAGTGTAATTTGTTATGTGTAACATGTTGCACATAATTTGCCAACGAAAGAAATCATGATGAAGA
>JXSR01S037224.1:51034-61882 GCA_000969725.1 Ophiothrix spiculata | reverse complement strand
ACGCTGGTTTGCATTTGTTTGTCCTCCATATAGATTGTTCACACATTATTGAAAACAATATGCCTACTTTATTGACTTAACACTGAATATAATCATGATATCGACAATGGGAAAACTTTCAATATGTTCACAGGGTCAATATTCTTTAATCATTCTCAAACTATGTGTAGGACATCAACTTATGACGCAGTATTGCGTACACTCTATTCAATTTTCTGCTTGGTTAACTTTTCAACTACGCTTGTGATTCACTGTTGCAAAGCTGGTTGCGACTCATTATCAGTAAGTTTATCTCTTGGTTTTTTGAATAATGTCTCACTGCTAAGACTTGTGTATTTGAAACAAAAACCAGGAAAATCTATAAATACCTATATTTTTGACAATCTTGATATTAATTTGGAAATTTTGCATTCAGACAGTTAGTTACTACATGGTGAAAATTTCTGTTAGATGGATTTGGATTATTTTGTGTACTTCTTCTTTTTTTACCCATAAATGTGCAAAAATCACCATTGTTGAACTGCCTGTATTTCATTCAGATTTTTATTAAATTTTCTAATTTTGATATTAAAGGATACAGGAAACCATGTTTAAAAAATCTGTTCGACAGAGTTTTGAAAAACTTCATACTTTTTTGAAGTTATAACGTAATTACTGTTTAATTGTGTTTTGACTTGGAAACCATTTTGACATTTTTGCTAATTTAAGAGAAAATTCCAGATCAAACACCAAACTTTGATCATAAATGTATGTAAACTATGGTTATAGGTAACTTCTGTAACATTTTGTCTGGAAATAAAACAACAAATCAGTTATAATTAGTATTTCTTAATTATGGACCAATTATAAAGACACTAGTATTCTGTTAGCAATTTACAGCTATTGTATTTTCTAGACCATTAGTAACCCAATGGTTTAGTATTGCTCACAACACCATTCATACACTAATTACATGAAATCAATAGTGTGTGTTTAAAGGACTAGATCATTCAGTTGACACATTCAGTAAACGCACGCACCACTGATTGGATTAATATATCATACTTTCGACCAATACAACACAAGCTTTTTTATGTGAAAGCTATTTCAGCTTCTAGTGAACCAATTTCAGCATATAAGGGGCTGCACTTAGCTAATATGTATTTAAAATATCAAACTGGTAGTGCATAACATAATAATATAATAGTCATTCAAAATTAGGAAAAAATAAGGCCTGTGCCACTGTATGTAAAAGACAAATTTTAGTCAACATGGTCAAATGAACAAAAATCAGGATTTCTAAAGAAATTAACCAGGTTTACAAAAGGCCTGGATCATAGTTTTCTTTTGTTTTTGTTTTTCTTCCGGAAATATAAAACAAACCAAATGATTTGTTATGATGATATATATAAAGTCTTGAAACCATGATCGGTAGTAAAAATAATCAGTTAAATCAAACATTGAGTTGACAAAGACATGAAATTGTACAATCTCATAGGCATTGATAAGCGCAAGTTTATGTGTGTAAATCCCATTGGAATGGAGGAAAAAGAGATGAACTGCTAAAATTGCTCATATCTGGCTTATTTTTTAGCCGATTTATATCATTTTTTCTGCATTTGAAAGTATATTAAATTTTCTTTGCTAAAACAACAAAAGGTTTTATGATTTGGTGCTTTTATAAAGGTCAAATTTACCTTAATCCGTGCACATTTATTTTATTCATGTAGTATTATCATCAATTCTTCATTTCAATTAACCTAAATTCAATGAAACAAGAATAAATACATATAGTTATAGTCAAAATTAGCCAGATTGCAAGGAATACCCATTGCTCGTTCCTCTTCATTTTTCCATATCCTTGATTTATATTGAAGATGCGTGAAATTACGTTATTATGCATAAATCAAGGCAACGCATCACTCTAGTGTGATCGTATTGATTTTGACAGAACAATGATAAATGATTTAAGACATCAATTAGGGGGATTTAGAAGTAAAAGTACTTCGACCCTGTTATTTTTTAAAAGCATCTTAGGATAAAATGTCCTGTCGTTAGAATGTTTCGAAAAATGTACTAAGTATAATGGCAATTTGTTTTTGTTTGTTTTTGAAACTTTTCATGTGATTTTTAGCTTTATCTCAATTGGTAAAAATAGCCATAGAAGCATAGAAATCACTTGTAACATATTTTTTGTCTAAGGACAAAAACAATTCCAGGCAAAATCAAAAGCTAATCATGCAATCATGCCTACAATCTAAAATCTATTTATATTTTTAGAAAAAGCTATTTTGTTTTAACATTTATGTGGCGCAAACCTAGCTTGTACTGTCAACTTTCATAGAGATTTCTGAACCTGCACTGAAACTCCACTGTTAAGGGTTAAATCTTCATTTGCAAGAAAATAAGAGACAATCGGGATGGTAAAAGACTTGCATCGCTTTAACCCTCCAGCGCAATTACAAGGTGTTATATTTGAGGCCGTAAAAGTGGGTACAGTTTCTTAGATATTTCTTATGAAGTAAACCATTCACTCATTTTGTGTCAGCTTCGCAAAGCACAATAGAGTATGAATAATATACCCTTGAGCTTTGGAGAAAGAGTCTATGTAGAAAATTAAAGTAAAGAGTGGGTGCCGTGTATACAGCGATTCCACTTAAATTTATCCCTTATCTTTTGAAAGGTTATACGTTGAATCTTTCAAAGTTTTCATGAAGATCAGGAGAAACCATTCTAAAAGTTGAGGACAGAATTGAGAAGGAACATTATTTTTTGTCATTGTTTATAAGTTGTTTTTATTTCAATGTTTGTTTTCACCATGTAATTAAAACCACCATTCAATGCATTTTAAGTTATGAAATGGTTTAAAACTGATTTTAAGCATTTCAAGTAAACGAGACTTAAAACCAATTCTAAGTTGGAACACAATATCGAATCAATTCAATTAATTCCTTCTCCAATAATATATTGTTTCAATAAACATGTGTGCTCAGGTTCTCATTTTGAATAACATTCTCACATATCTAAGGACATAACATGGACTTGTCAGTCAAAATCGACGGTTAACTATTCGTGCCAAACTCAGGTTATTATCACTTATTATTACCGGCAAATTCATGCGTAATTCAACAGTATATAATGTGTTAAAATTGATTGCTTGAAATTAACAAGCTTTACCACGCATGAATGCTAAAAAGGCATTTATTCACAACTCAATTCATGGATGAGATTGATATACTTTCAAATGTTTATACAATTAACAAATTTGAATTATTTAAATACTAGACATAATTGGTATAATAATATGATTTAATGGTTGGCGTTTAATGTTACCAGAAAATATCGATACAATTAATCATATTGTTGTTCATGTAAAAGCATAAAAGAATATCAATTATTGAAACAAATGAATTTTAAGAACACCTGCGATATTTATGTTTAGAATTCCTATATAACCTGTTGAAACTAATGAGAACTTTTAGCTAACATTTCAATGTCAGAAAATGTCATATTGGGTAATGACATTGATCGATTTTCTCCTTGACAGATATTGACATGACATGTTATAATAATATTGGCTTTTATTACTGCTTTTGACTTTTTGACAAGTGTCTTTCGAGCATATTGTAAAGAATTGTCTGCAAGTTTACTTCTGAACAGAAAACAGTATATAAAGTTAAAATTGTTAGCAAGTACAGTACATATGCAAACTGTATAAGTTATAAATAATTGCAAACATATATATATTACCTTAGTTCTAATATCTTGTAAAATATCTCATCTGAAAACAAAGGTTTAAGTTGACAATTGTTTTCAAAATCGTAAATGACAGGAGATGTATAATTTTGACTTACATTACAAAAAGAGACCTGTCAATCAAAGTAGATGATTGTCTTCTACCAGCAAAGGGGCTTGTATTTTCGTTCGAGTTAACCAAAAAGGATTGTTACGGATTGCAAGCTTTCAAGTAGCGATTATCTATACTTATTGACTCCAGTGAAAAGAATCAGTTATGGGCTAACAAAATCGTAGAGATATTAATTTAAAAAAAACCCATTTGAACTATACTTTATAAACCTTGAAGTATGCAACAAGCAATCATACTCTGTTACGAGATCCATATTATTTCCCTTGTATTCAGCAACATTGTGAACTGGAGGTTTTGTATTGTGTAAGAGACTAGCAACGATTGATTAAGGCCGAATCACTGCATATTAAAATATTTTTACATTAATTCTTCATAATTTTGGTATTATTATGGGCTAATTTTGTCGCTAACACATGGACAAACATTGTAAATAAATTCATTTGAATATTCAGCAAGATTTGGTACGTTGTTATGATTCGAGAAATACGGACTAATTTACTTCCCCGTATGTTCATATTGGTTTTTGTGCGTTAATCGGCTACTTGTGGCATACTTCAAGCTTTATAGAGTATAAACTACTGTCTTACTTTCCCTTTAATGAATTCAGTAGCATTCGTGTTCCTTATATATAGTTTCGAAACATAATATACACTTGTGTTTTGATCATTGACAATTGTGTATTTGTTTTAGGGAATGTATGATGATGTTTAAGAGTAGAAGAATAAAAACCATCTGAAATGTAAAAAAACATTAAACCTTTGTCACGTCCGAACACTTTGGGTATCAGTATCATCGTGAGTGAAGACTTTTGAACGGAAATGAGTGGTATATTTTTTATCAGATTACGCACTTGGTAAGTTCATTATCCTCGTGGACTTGGGTTTACATTTAAATATTTGAACATTAATAACCTCGTTCAAAATGAAAACCCATGAAGCAGTAAAACTTATTGTCATCTGTCAAAGGTTAGTTTGAAGCCATTATTGATATGTGACATGTTGTTCAAAAATGTTGTCAAACAAACTGCACCCTCCAAGATGAAAACGGATAATCTGGTGGGAGGGGTTGTTGTACCCCTTTAAGGTTTTTTCCCCGCAGCATAAAAACGCAAATGCAACCGACCAAGGCTTTTGGGTAATCTCTTTTACGTCCTTTGCGGTCATTTTGATGAAAAAATTAGGGGAGTACCACCTTAGGTGGGGTTAGGGTAGGCCGTCAAAGTTGGGATGTAGGGGGCGGTTGCAGCCCGGCGACATTTTTAACAATTTTAAATCGCCATTTTGAATTAAACATGCATGATATGATGCTAAAACTTGCAGTTCATGTCAGAATTATCATTTTCCTTCGTTATTTTCAAAAAAACCTATGAAATTCCGTTATGTAGAACAATTTTTGATTTTGGTGGCCATTTTTGCCAAAATTCCGATTTTTCGACAGATAAGACCTTTATGACGTCATGATTACGTAACGCCTTGACCGATTTTTGTCATCTTTGTATTGTAGGATAGGGGAAGATCATACCTATCTATTGATAGTTACACCAAATTCATAGGGGGTTCCGTTTCAAGGGGGGTTGTAACAACCACCTCCCCCATCCTTGGTTAAACGTGTTACAAAAAAAGCTTTGTTAGACGAGGGTTAAAGTAAACAATAAAAAATTTATGTTTTTTCATATTAAAACAAATTTACTAACGTTTTATATGTCGAGTCTAAAATATCATGCTCTTTTCCATCTCTAGAATTACAATAGACATTAGTATACAAGTGTGAATCATCTCACACTTAAACGAATTAATCATTTTGGTAAACGCAGTATTACAGCACGTGGATGAATAGGCTCTTATACCAAACCCAACAGCACCTCTACCGATCAAAAAGTGTCAAATAACTACGCAATGAAGGACTTGTGAAGTTCATATTTTACTCAAGTAAATGTCTACCTAACCTTTAAAAAAGTCTTCACTTGTTTCGTTTAATTTTTAACAAGCGATATACTAAATGCGCTTCTTTATGTAAGTAGTATAACCTTGAACAAAATGCCCGGGACAAAATGTCAATAAATAACACAGTCGATCAAAATGTAGCCCCTTCTCCAAAACGACAAAATACAGATGCAAACCCTATGCAAATATGTATTGCGAACTGTTTTGCTGTAGATGTTGTTGATTTCCCTCGAAAAGTTCAAAGCAGATGTTTGTTCCAATGCTAAATGAAAGCTTACTGTTGAATAGAATTAAACTTTACCATCAGTTCAGTTACACTGCCAAACGTGATAGTCACTGAGCTTCATCTAGATGTCTTGAATAGTATCTCACGAGCAGTGATTGACGAGCAATAGCTAAGCCGATCTTTCATTCTGTTAACCAACTCATGGAGACGAAATAGCTGCCGTGTATAATATAAGGTGCAACGGCGCTTTTGTTTCAGAACCAACTTTGGTTGTTACTAAAAGGGCAGCTGGCCAAAGATACTAAACGAAGGATCACACGGATTAACTTTAGTGACGCCCAGAGTCTTAATTGAGAAAATAATGACCATTGAGCAAATAACTGATCACCAGATGAATCTGCTTCTTAGTTTATAGATCGGATTACTTAGGTAAAGTAGAATGTCTTGTGCATTTTACTCTTACTTCTTTTCTTTTATCATGTCTGTACGTAAATGACTTAATTTAGTGTAAACAGTATTGGTACCCAAAATAGACTTGTTTTTGTTCAGACTATTTCAAGTTAATGTATATACATGAAATGAATTGTGTCAGGTCCCCATGTTTAAAGTAGAACAATAGGTAACCTATTATTTCCAAAAAGATGTCCAAATACTGTTATTCCATTAATGAATTCGTTATGGAAATTGACTTGAATTAAGTCTTAAAATTATAATAATAAACCAAACTAAAACGGTTTTCTTCAGCCGCTTCCCTAAAGGCTAAAGGTACTTTTTATAATTCAGGCTTACAGGTGCCGCATCATTACTCTAACTTTTAATCTCAGAACCGTGGGTTCGAACCCCGTCGGAGTCGTTTTGATTTTATTTTTTTGCGTATTAGTTTTTCTTCAATTATTAAACCGAATTTTTGGCATAATTTATATAAAAGAACCAAAAAGGTTACTTTCAGTCAATATTTCAACGCAGCGAGGCCATTCAAAACAAACTCTGACATGAGATCCATGTCAGAAGATTACCCGTCGACCGTCGTGAAAAAAAGGTAGCACTTATCGAAATATTGATGCCCAGCTATCGCAATACAAATTGCAGGCAAGTACGAAGAGCCGATATTAGGTACCTTTCGTACATCACATCAACGTATATTTTTCCTCTCATTATTTCTTCACTTTACAGGCAAAATATATTTTTTCAAATTTCATCCATCTGAGTTTGTATTTTTTTACTAGCAGAATCGATCTAACTGACAGCGTTTTATCTTCAAAAACAAAATTGATGTAGGGGTTCAAATTTGGTTGCTTAAAAAGTCTCAAAATCGTTGATTTTTTTTTAATAGAAAATGCCATATAATGCTTCTTTTTTTCAACAGCAAACAAATTCACATGCATTGTATTGGAAAAACTCCAAATTTTCATACCCCAGTTTCAAATTTGCATTTGCTTTCACCGTTTTCAGATAATAAGGGTTCAAAGTCAGGCTTTTAAGCAGGTTACGTTTAAAAAAACAAAATCCCACGACCATTTTTATTTTTTCGTTTGGCGAGACTTGGATTTTAGAATTCGCATAATAAGGTCATTAACATGGTCGTTACGGTTAGACTGGGGTAACTCGCAAAGCGGAAGAACAACAGTGGCCCCATGGGCGTAACCATATCTGACCGTCCGAGGGGGGGGGGGGGCAAGACTCAAGAGGCTTCCAGATTTCTGTACTGTCTTGGAGGCTGAGTTTGGGGTGGGGGCAAACAGGGGACAAGTCAAATTTCTAGGGGGCTAACATTTTGAAAAAAATACGCGCGCGCGCAAAATTTTTCGGACAAGTTTGTTTATCTTGAATAAAACACCTATTGTGGGCTAAAATAATGGTATTAAGATGCCTGGTCCACGCGTACCGGTAGGTACTTGTTTTGATGTTTCTCGTTTTTCGTGAAAAATGGTCAGTGACCCCCACTTTTTATTTCGTTATTTGAAAGAACATACTTTTGCGTAACTTTTGTGAATTGACAAACATTTAGAAGGGAAGTTTTCGAATCAACACTAAATAATGTCACTTTTGTCACATTTCCCATGTACTAATTTTCCCCCAAAAAAACTTCCAAAAATGCTGTTTTTAAACCGACTCGCATGCAAAAACGAGTCCGGTGATCCCAATCTTTATTTTAAAAATCGGTTTTACATCGATAAAATATCATTCATGCCGATTTTTACTAGAAAATTTCGGGCAGATCTATCATGGACCAAGTACCTTAAATGGTAAAATGTGCACGAAACGCGCAAAAATTCGCATTTCATGTCAAAATGATCAATACAAATGGGTAATTGAGAGAAATTTGCGACAAAAAGCTTCTGATTTATATGGCCCAAACTGGGGGCAGGGAAAATATTTTTGGCGAAATGCCCCCCCCCCCCCCCGTAGTGCCGCCATGTGAGCGGCCTGTCACGAAGCCCTAAACGGCTGGTGTGCAGAGGCTTACTTTCTATTCTTTCCTCTTCCCTTTTTTCTTTCTTTTTTCTCTTCTCCTTTTTCTTCTTCCTCCTTTTGTTTCTTTTCTTTTCTCCTTCCTCTTTTCCCTCCTTCTATCCTTCACTCTTTCCTTCTTTGTTCTTTCTCTCTTTCTCTTCCTCCCGGATCCCCCTTTCTTCCCTTCCCATTTTTGCTCCCCTTCCCGATTTTTTGCATGGGGGCAAAAACTGGTTACGCCTCCTATAAGACACTCTTGGAGAATTTGCGCGTACCCAGGGAAACAAAGAGAAGGGAAAAGAAAGAAAAATGAATAAAGGAAATGGGAAAGGAAAGAGGAAAAGGAGGAAAAAGAATGGAAAATGGAAAGAAAAGGGACAGAAACTGGAAAGAGGTCGAAAAAGAAAGAAAAGAATAATAAAAGGGAAAAAGAAAGGGGAAGGAAAAAGAATAAGAAAGGAAAGTTAGGGGAGATGGGAGGTGAAAGGAAGACAGAAGGAAAAAGAGATAAAGAGTAGAGGCATAGCTAGAGAAAGGCAAAGGGTGCACGTTTCCTCGAGCACCACCTTAAGGGAAATGGCACTGAAATGAGGTTGAAAAAATAAAATGATGAGAGTTCAGTAAAAACACTCAAAAGCCCCTGAACCGTGAGTCGGGGTACGTCCGTGCACCCCCTTCCCTATAATTACTCACGCTATGGAGGAGGTACCAATTTAATACCTTGGCCCTTTTGCCCCAGTCATAAGCCTTGCTCTTCCACCCCAATTCCCCCCCCCCCTACACACATACACACACACACACGCCGACATACATTTCCTACTGACGTTACCCCTTTTTTTATGTAAAATGCCGATGCCCCCCCCCCCCAAAAAAAAAAAATGAATGAATAAATAAATATTTTCGGTACTATGACCCTTCGGAGTAATGACCCTTATGTTTTTTTCGGAGTTATGACCCAATCTGGTTTTTTTTTTTTCAGAGTTATGACCCTTATGTTTTTTTCGGAGTTATGACCCTTTTGGGTTTTTTTTCAGAGTTATGACCCTTATGGGTTTTTTTCGGAGTTATGACCCTTTGGAATATTGAACCTTGCGTTATTTTCGGAATAATGACACTTCGGAAAAACGACCCTTGTCTTTTTTCGGAGTTATGACCCTTATGTCATTTTCGGAGATATGACCCTTGTGACTTTTTCAGAGTTATGACCCCCCCGGGATAATGACCCTCATATTATTTTCGGAACTATGACCCTTCGGAGTATAATTACCCTTCGGAATAATGCGGAGACCCCTATGTGGTGCGCAATATTATTGTATTCGTAGCATACCAACATAACTAACTATTTAATTAAATTTTAACATGTCCAAAATATCTTCATTATAAAATCATTTGAAAATTGCTTTCTTCAACTGAAAATCATTTCAATTCATAAAAGAAGGCAAGCAAAACGGTATTAAATTAACACTGAGCAAAGTATACGTAATTTATAGTGGCATATTGTTCTACAAATATATCACATTCATGATTTTCCAAGTAACCATGCGAATGAAAGAGAAATTTAAAATAATCAGTGGGGGAAAGAACAACCGAGAATTATCTTAAGTCTTTTTTCGGCTCTCTGTTTTTTATGAGTTCACATAGTATTAAACGTATAGTGTAAAGGTGTTTGTATTCTAAATGCAATGTAAATTTCAAACGTTTCCACACAGTTGTGCAATACTAAAGCCAAAAAAGGGTTTGTCTCAGAAACGCACGCGCATTGATATGTGAAAATGGATTTAGCGCGTAGAGCTACGCACTGGTCTTTCTCTCTCTGCCGCCGTCAGGGTTGCAGGCAATTTTACCTTGATGAATTTTAAGTTTTATTTCAACTGTCAAGACTTCCCATACGGGCGGGTCGTTCTTAGAAACCTGGCACTTCACACACGTAAATCGGGCTATCAAAATTTTAGAACGTTAAGGGGGACAACACGTTACTCAATTTTACGTTTTTGCAAGTTTATTTTGTACCAGAACTTTTTAACAAAGTGCTTAAAGTTAATAAAAGTATAAATTTCCAGAAAGGAATTTTCACAAGGAGCAAGATGAGGATGTTGATTTTTGACCAAAAATCACAATTTTTGAGAAAATCACAAAACAAACACATTTTTGGGCCATTTTGGTTTCCAAACAAGCTAAAAATAACAAATTTAAAAAAATGACTTCTGAATGAGATTTTTAATTTAAATCACCCATTCGGATGTGCTGGGTGACGCCGCACGGGCCCTTCGGGGTCTCCTGTCTTAAACATTCACGATATTTGATTAGAAACATCTTCTAAAGAATTTCTAGCCATTTTACGTCATGATGTCGACTGTGAAAACATCAGCAGGACTTTT
>JXSR01S037213.1:5437-29609 GCA_000969725.1 Ophiothrix spiculata | reverse complement strand
GATCAAAAGTGTCAATGGTGACCCCGTCGTCCGACCTTTCTGTTGGGGTCAAATTTTCAACTTTGTCCGATTTCAAAGATTAAGGTGTTAAATTGAATGATAGGCGGTCATTTCAGTAGGCGGTCAATACGCAGGCAAGACTACTGGTTCGCGAACCATCTTGTTTATGAAATCACTCATGACTCATTGATAATAAATATTTTGTAAAAAATTAGTACATGTAGTAGTAATGGCCATTTTTAATGATCGCCTGTTGGCCAAACATTTTTGTGAGACGCTCGCTGGTTGGCTATTTATTGCGCCGGTTTGATGACGTGATCCATGGTTGGTTGAAAATTGCAATAAACAAAGATGAAATACGCATTGAAGGGAGATCATTGCGGACAGCGTTTGAAGTAAGAAAATTGTTACAGTCCCTTGATTTTAACAAAATTAATAACATTGCGGACAACGTTTTTAAGTAAGAAAATTGTTACAGTCCCTTGATTTTAGCAAAATTAATAATATTTGTTAAAGTGTTTTAGACTTGTGTAAAATGTATAAAATTATTTAAAACTGCTATGGCCTATTTGATAAGTCAAAAATAATATTTAATTGGCCAAACTTGTTCTAGTATAAAGCATTGCAGCACAGGGGTTCACATAAAGGTCAAGTAGGTATATCCCCCATTGAGAACAAAGGATTACTAGGAAGTGAGATGGGCTATTAATTACTAGAGCACAAAGAAGCTATTGTGTATTATATGTAAACAAGTTTGTTTTGACTGTAGGGAATTTCCCATTACTCTTGTAGAATTGGCCAGAGAATTCTAGCAATATGTTTGCTAGAATTGCGTGGAATTAAGAGGTTTTTCCAGATAAATGTAAATGAGTATAAAAGGAGATGATTTTTGATATTTGAGGCCAGTCAGCTTTGAAGTTAGCTATTACTTTAGTCAGCTATATTGGAGAGATATTATTGAGATATTTTGGAGGAGATATTATGGCAGATTTGATGGAATTTAGGAACTAATATTACCAGATTATTTGATGCCTTTTTGGAGTACTTTTATGCATAGCTGTTATAGTGGAGAAGTTTAGTCGCTGGATCGTGGATCATTTGTAGACAAGGAGTTTGAGATTGCAGAAGTCTTTTGGAGTTTTATAGTGACTGATATTGAACATTATTTGGAAGGAGTAATCGGACATTTTGTACCGTTTTGGATCTGAATTTGTGGACATTTGCACAGATGTCATAAAGGACTTTACCGTGGAATATTATTAACTAACTTGTTCAAGTCAGAAGCCACTCGTGAGTAAACAAAAACCGTAGATTAGATAGTTACACTGTTAAATTGTTTGTGTACTAAATAAATTGTTTGTTTTAATATTTTGTTGATAAAATCCCAACTTACATTGTATTTATTCTTGCTTTGTTTTTAGCTCGAACCCGAAAGGTTAGTTCTGACCATGTTTTGGGTCGTAACAAAATAAATTCACTTGTCCGCTGGACAAGTAGGATGGTAGTTTTGGTTGTTCGAAAAAATATTTTAATTGTCCAAAGATTTTGTCAAATTTTAATTTGGTTGCTATTGGACTTGAGGTTGATGTCGACAAGCTGGTTCACCATTTTATAGAACATAGTGAGCCTTGTGATCTTGCGTCTGGTTTCTAGTGTTGTCCACTCCAGATCTTCTAAGAGTTGGGTTACTGTGCCAGGTACTCTGCTATATTCTTTTTTTACGAACCGGGCTACTTGGCGCTGGACTTGGTCAATGGCATATTAATTTGACTTTTATTGTGAGGGTCCCATGATGTTGCACAGCATACTCCAATAGTGCACTGGATGGACAATGGTCTTATAGGCTGTGGACTTCACTTCCTCGTTGCAGTCACATAGATTCGTTTGATGACTCCATGGCTCTTTGTGCCTTTTTGATGCTCTGGCCAATGTGAATGCCCCAACTGAAGGTGTTGGTGAGCTCTACGCTAAGATAAGGATGTGAAGTAACAGATTCCAGTTGCTGTCCACAGCAATGGACATGGTTGCACATTTACTGGGGTTGAATTTCATGAGCAAGGTGTTCTGCCAATTCTCCTGCTTTCTGCTTTTCGGTGTCTTCTGATGAGATCGATGTATATATAAGACGCAATCATTCGCAAAAAGACAGCAGGTGGTATTGAGCTGTTCTGGTAGATCGTTTATTTACAGCAGAAACCATAGGGGACCTGTTTCTGTCCCCTGGGGAACGCCTGAGTCTACGGTAGCAGCAGTGGATAATTTTTGACCTTCTCCGGAACGACCAAAGCAAATCCAAAAATTCCTGGCAAAATTCAGCAACTTCTCTATTTTTTGTGTGTGATATGATATTGAAAACCCGGATGTAAATTGCTGTTCCGAAGTTCGCTGAAACAACAATTCTGATTGTCCATTAGCCAATATATTCAATGTATTTACTACAACCAATCAATTACTTGAATGAGATGCCAGGAAATGCAGAAATCAGCGACATGATTAGCTCATACTTTAAGATTTTATTGGATTGGGAAGGAGAATTTTTCAGAGTTTTTTTCTTCATTTTCTTAAAATTCATACCATAATAGCCTACTTCATATTCTTAAAATCAATACCCTAAACACTGATTTGTGCTTCTAAAAGTATATCCTTTTTCCCAAATAAAGTGAAATTGATACCCTTATCGCTGTCCACTGGGTCCGCGACAATTCCTGAAAAAGGTACCCTTTCCTGCAGATTTCTGCTCCCTGATGACCACACTTTTACACTAAGTGACCCAACACTAAAACACTACTGTAATACTACATCATGTAAAAGAGGTGGGTTGACATCAAATTATACTCTTTGTTTTATTGCCATTGGGAAAGCTACGTTTGTCCGAAGGAAGTAATCATGCATAGCTCTTAAAGTTTTGGTTGGAAAGAATATACGAGGGGGTATCAAAAAGTTTTTAAGTCTGAGATTACTCAGAAGGAAAAGAGCTGTGTCGATGAACTTTTGTCAGGATGGTAACTCATCCTTGTGTACATTATGGTGTAAAAATGATATGAATGGCAGTAATACTTTCTAAACAGGTATCGATAGATGTCAATAATCTGCCTCCGCTGACTAGATGAACTGCATGGAGAAATCAAAGAAACGTGGCGTAATTAAATCCCTGCATTTCAAGGGTTACAGCTGAGTAATTCTACATGTGTATGATAACAAGCCCAAAATTTAGAAGTTTGATACAAAAGTATAGGTGTGAAATACAATATGGATTTTTTTGGCTAAAAGAGGATCTCGACAAAGTCGGTCTGTGCTCAGTCAGTTTTAAATGGGAGGGACCAAATTTTAGGGTTAGGGTTTAGGGTTAGTGTTAGGGTTAGGTTTAATTTAGGGTTAGGGTTATTTTTAGGGTTAGGGTTTAGGGTTAGGGTATAGTTTTTGATGGGACCTAAAGTATACTATTTCCAATGTGAGCAATGTGTTACTTTGCACAGTGGCTATGGAAAGATGACTTAAGGGTCACATAATAAAATTATGTTCCTGGCTGTATTTCTTCTGGGTTATTTTAAAAACTTTTTGATACCCCTCGTATTTAATATCTTTTCTCTATTATTACAATTTTTACCACTTTACAGAAACTGCTAGTTGGAGTGTGTACTTCAGAACTACAAGTATCATGGCAACTACAGTCAAATTAGGCAGCTGCAATTGGCATTCTCTCAATTGGACTTTGACTTGTAGACTTACAGGACAGCAGTCTGTTTGCCAGCAGCATCGTAGACATGGCAACCTACAAACCAAAGCCAATGCAAGTCCTATGAACAATGCGAATAAAATGGCCTCAAGGTCTAGAAACTACAGCAATAGCGGTAGAGATAACTTATTTGAATGTAACACTAGTGTGCACTCTGTTATAAAGCCCTCATGGATGGCATCAAACAGACTTTTGTCAAGCTCAGGAAAGGCATACACAAGTTGCATCAAAACTACTGCTAGAATGCCATTTCTTAGTAAGTCTCTATGTTCAGCAGCCACCAACTCGTCTAGTTTGAAGATGCCCTTGAGATGCTTTTCATCTTCGGCGCACCGGTCACCTTTATCTTACCATGAGAAGAGCAAACAAAAGAGAATCAATACATCGTTGAATCAGAAGTCTAGTAGATATGTGTTGGATCCAGTGCTGGCTTCATGTATGGTGGACAAGATATGGCACGGACAGGATATAGCAGATGACAGACTCATTGTAGATATTAACCCAGGTGAGTTATCACAGCTGTAGATATGTCTTAGATCCAGTGCTGGCTTCGTGTATGGTGGACAAGATATGGCACGGACAGGATATAGCAGATGACAGACTCATTGTAGATATTAACCCAGGTGAGTTATCACAGCTGTAGATATGTGTTAGATCCAGTGCTAGCTTGGTGTATGGTGGACAAGATATGGCATGACAGGATATAGCAGATGACAGACTCAAAATACATCTTGTATGGCCAAATTAAGACCTTTTTCAATGCTTTTCCTACATACTTCTGTATTCCAGAGGCGATATAAGCAGGCCTGATATCAGGGCCAAATAATCTGGCCCGCGGGCTGCTATCTGAGAAGGCCTGTTTTAGAAAGATGTATTAACCTTAGCTAACTTCCAAGGGTGTTATAACCATTTTCCAGGAAATTATATCAATAATGCCCAGTTTTCCCTGGATCCAATGTCCAGCTATAACAAACCACCAAGTAGAGCCTACCTCAGCAGGTATTTTATGCTTATATATCTGCCATCTGTGACATGTTAGGACTTCTGCTAATTTCTTGATTTTCTCTTGTTGGATATTTTGGATAGCGTTCATCAGGTAGGGTTTAAAATGTGCACATGTCTACTTTACATACGAATACTTTAGTAAAGATAAACATGATACTTTTGATACGTGTTTTGTCTATAAGATGTATGTATATATATTAGCAGCTATCACAAGGGTTGTTGATGCGAACATTTGTGTGATATACATTTTTGACTTTGTGAGCTTTGCTATGAACTTTGTATGATAGCAGGCTTGTTTGATATATATTGTGGGACAAGCATTTGTATAGATTTTATTGGTTACTTTCACATCTGAAATTAGAATTAGGTGGTTTTTCTACTCGATAGTATCAGTGTGTTTGCTCATGTACACTAATGTTTAGAGGACTTCGTAGTAGTTGTAAAACTAGAGATGACTAGAGTTAACAATTGCAGAATATTGAAATTATGTAAATCTTGAATTGCAAATTGTACAGAAATAATGTGAAGTTTTAATATTTGATGATCTTTTTCTTCCAGGTATAGGCTATCTTACACAAGAAGTGTTGAATCGTGGTGCTAAGAACGTTGTGGCAGTTGAGAGGAAAAGAGCTTTCATACCTGGGTTAGACAGGATGGCTGAAGACAGTGACAGCAGACTCCAAGTGTGTCAGGGCAATTACTTCAATCTCAGCCAATCTAAAAGTGAAGGAGAAACTTCAAAGAAATTCTATACATTTGAAGATATCTTTGAAGGGTTTGAGCCCCTTCCATGGAAATCTGAAAATCCAAGTAAGTTAATGGGTAGTATTCAAAACAATTTTGCGAGAGAAGAAACATTGTGTTTGGCTTCCAGGCTTTGAAAGTGAATTTAACACTTTTACAGTACAAATGCAAACTTGTTTGTATCATGCTTTGGTAACTCAAACGGTATGATCTCTGGTACAGTGTTCCCTATAAGGTCATATTGTGCGTAATTGATAGGGGGGGAATAAAAAATTGACGCAATATGTTTTTGAAAATGTTTGAGAATCAAGTTCCAAACTAGTAGTTGTAAGTAATGGTAAAACCTGAAAGATTGTGAGTATTTTTGTTTAATTTGTCACATTATGTCTGAACTTTGCAAAAGTTACTTGGAAGAATAAGAAATTTGATACATGTATTTTAAGGTTAACAAATTTATAGTTTAGAATGGATTTAAAGTACATGCTTTGAAAGATTTAACCTTTATTTTTAAGCTGTATATAAAGCCCACAAAACTAGCTGGTAGATATTAAAGACTAAAAACTTTGATTAAATTATATTTCCCAACAAGTGATGTACTAGTGCACTTTACCTGGAGTGTATAACAGCCAGCTCATTTGCAAAAAATGGTCAACAGTGAAAACAGTTTTCGCAAATCAATGTCCAAAAATAATTTGAGTTTGACAATTGTATAAAAAACAATAGGTAGAAAAAATAATAGAAGTAGCCAGAAACTGTTATCAGGTGTAGACCTCTGATAGGTTATGGGCTGTCAGTCATAAAAGGAATGTAACAAAGATTTAAGCTTTGTGTCTTCAGTAATTGTCCATTTTGATACATATTTTCCAGAGTGACTCTGATCTGATCTGATCTGGTTAATTTTCAGACTTTTCTGCTAATGTTATTGGTGTCATCCCACAGTGGCAAGAGAGAGGGCAAGTATATAGTTTAGCTGCGTGTCTATTGAAGAGATCCAGAGCTTTTCTCTATGGCCGTGTGCAGCACAGCTTAGTTTTGTCTGAACGAACATATAAGGTGAGTCAGCAGTTCAAATTTCTGTCGCTGTTCCATGTACAACGTTTAAAGAGACTGATTCTATGCCCAGAATTTGTGAATTTGACTTTATTTGCGAACTTGCAACCAAAATCTACAGATTTGATTGTTGATTAAGGAGGTTGGGATATAGTCATATTGCTGTAATTGGTAAAATGGATGGAGAATCATTTTAGCTGAAGCTTATTTTTCTTTTGAATTTTATGCATCTCTCTTGATCTTGAATAATTTGAGTCCTGTGTGGTTTACAGTTACCATACTACATTTCTAATCATTTCTAAAGGAAAGGTTGCAATAGTTTACTGGTATTGTTGTAATTAAAGCAATTGATGAACTTTATATTATTTACTAACATACCCTACCTTTACTTGGGAAATCTTATTTTGAATTTGAAATATTTTTCTTTTGGATCTTTTTTTTTCAGGCAATGGTACAAGAGCCGTCTTATAAACTTATACATTATGGCAACATATCAGCTATGTTCCATCTCTGCTACAATGTCAAGCTACTACATGTGGTAGGTAAATGCCCTGGGGGGGGGGCACTCAAATATATTGATGTACACATGCATGAACATAGGTTTACAAAATACCCCCTAAAACTTGGTTCTGTCGAAGAATTACCCCTAAACTAGGATTTTACATGCAATTCTACTCTAAATTTCAGCCCCTAAATGTTTGATTTTTTCTTCAGGCTTTGAAAAACACTCCTTTTTGTGGACACTTTGTGTTTTTGTTTTGAAAAAACACCCCTTATTATGAAAATCAGTGTTTTTTTACCCTTAAACACGTGCAGTGCTTTCGGTGTTGGTCAGGAAAAAATGACCCCTTTTTCCATGTTTCTTTTTGGGTTCACGCATGTGTACACCAATATAGCTCAGTGGCCCCCCTGGGGTAAATGTAAATAAACAAGTCTTGTGTCTTAAAAGCTGTATTCTTGAAAAGTTGATATGGTGTGACGGTGTGACAAAACGCAGGACTAATGATGGTTTCTAAACTGTTTGGCTTGATTGTTTTGTAAGGTCATAATAACTTCTAGTGTACTTTCTAGATTTTGTTGCTACGTACAAAAGCAAAGCAATGTGATACTCGGAAACCATCTTTTGACTCGGACACACAGGCAATGTACAACCATCATTGTTTCCCTGCTGATTTGTGTAATATATTTTCAGTTGAATTTTTGGTATGTATAAAGGTGTTCTGAATTTTTAATATGTAGTTTATTTGTACATTCACCATCATAGGTTTGGGTTTGTAAATACTTAAAGTATAAAAAAATCTTGAAAAATCTTGATTTTGATTTTACAAAGTCTTTTTTTTTTTCTTTTTAAAATAAAAAAGGTACCAACTCTGGCAAACATTCTGTTGTTACTGCCTACAAAGGGTGGTTTTTTTTGTAGTCTTTTGGTCTCAACATGTATGTCAATTTACACCAATTGACTCTCTTGAATTCTATAATTGTGGAACTTTTTAGGACATGTATATATGTGCAATTCATGTTTCCTCTGTTTTTGATAGTGTTCAATAATATCTTTTACTTATAGGAGCCAATAACATCATTCAAGCCCAGGGACTTTAAACCAACAGTAAGTTAACAAGTTATGTAAAGTTAAATACACTATTTGTGACCCGTCATATCGCAAAGTACCTTAAAGTCGGCATAGTATATTACGAGATACGGGCCATTGAAGCTGAGCATAGTCGCAAATCATGTTCAAGGTCAAATTCCTAATTTCATCAGCAACGTTACCTTTGAAGTGTATTTCATCCCATCATATTATTCATGTTCCAACATCCAAAACATAAGCAAAATGTGTTAAAAACAGAGATAAAAATCCCCTCTCCATTCAAGTTTTACTCAGTACAAAAACTTCAAACTTCAATGTTAGGAGTAATTGTTAAAGTAAATTAACAAATTTCTCCATCGGCTTACGATGGTGGGATGGTTTTAGCAGGACAAGTTTTGGTTCAAATTTTTAGTCTATGGATTTAGTAAATATATATATCAATGAAATTTTGTCATAATAGTTACTTGTCTTTATCTAAATCATGGTGCAGAAATAGTCTCATAAGTAGTTTTTCTTTCTTTACGGGTGGCGATATGATATGCTTATCATATGAGCTGCATGATGGAAATTGAGACATACACCGTAATTAAGTCCTTGCATTTGAAGGGTTACAGGGCCCAGTAAATTTTAATGACACAACCAAAGTGTAGTTGTTTGATATCATAGTATAGGGAAGGGATTTCTTTTTCTATTGATACCAACATTATGGAAATGACGCAACAATGTCGTAATAAAACGTGGCCGACCTGAAAGTGTTGATTTTCATTGAAATATAAAAACTGATTTTTCAATAGAGAGCGTCCCTACAATAACGGTCTGTGGACAGTCAGTTAAAAGTGAGAGAAATGTGTAACTTTGCACATTGTACTATGAAAAGATGCCTTAAGTATCTCATAATAAAATTACATTCCTAGCTCTATTTCTTCTGGGTTAAGTTTGAAACTTTTTGATACCCCCTCATATTTGTATTGAATGTCTTTATTTGTAAGTTGTAATATCGTCAAAAAAAGAAAACATGATTTTGTAATAAAATGGTTGATTCTTTATCAGTTAATTAGCATAGAAAAACAAAATTAACGCCATGCTTTTTAATGTAGGCACCCAAAAAAAGGGATTTGTTACATTAAGAATGATTTACATACATGTATCCAATTTTGGTCACATCTTTTCAATAATCTCATGAAATTTTATAATTTGTGTATGGTTTTAAAGATAATTTATTAGTCTTTCAAGAAATCAAAAAACAAAAAATTCTTTAAGTTAAGGCTAATTAGCCAGGATTGGAGGCAGGTATAGTTGTGGTGGGTACAATTGTGTTATTTGTAAAAACAAGTTGTAATTAAACCCAATTTAAGTAGACAATTAACACTAATAACTAGTTTACACTGAACAAAAGTCATAATTTGATTTGATTTATTGTTTCCAATGACGACTTTGGATTAGCATAAATTAATTCGACTTGTAGGTGTTTACACTGCAGCTATTCCGAAGCTTTAGTTTTGCTTTGAAAAAATAAGATACCACTAAGAATCAGTGCAAATAATGGTATGACTTTGTATCAGATTGTAGCAAGTGCTTGTTAACAGGTCATGACAGGTTCAAGCTTGGCCAACTTCTGTTCAAATCAAAGCCATCCAGTCTATAATACTCTATAAACTTTGAAGTATGCAACAAGCTATCAGACTCTGTAATGAGATCCACAGCATATCCCTTGTATTCTACAACATTGTGAACTGGTGGTTTTATTTTGTGTAAGAGACAAGTTTTGATTGATTAGAATTGATTAAGACCAAATCACTGCATATTAATATTTTTGTACATGAATTCGTCATGATTTAAGTATTAGTTTGGGCTAATTTTGTTGCTTAACATAGACAAACATTGAAATTAATTTCATTTGAATATTCAGCAAGATGTGGTACGTTGTTATGATTCAAAAATACGGACTAATTTACTTCCCCGTATGGTCATATTGGTTTATGTGCGTTAATAGGCTGCTTTTTGCATACTTCAAGATTTGCAGAGTATACAATATATGTTGCAATCAGTATGGCCAGTTAATCAATGTCTTATTTGTTTGATACAGTTTCCATTACAACAATGTTATTCTAATTTGTACATCACCAGCACTTAACATTGTGGTTATCCAACGTTCAGCTGTAGTTTCTTTGCTTTCTATCATCTTCATTGATATTTCATGGGTAATTCAAGCAATTAAAATGGAAATTCTAGCCCCATGGCCAGGGATTGAACACATTGGGGTCACTTATAAATGATTCAATATCATGTATTGCTCTAGTAGACCAGGCAGACCCCACTTTCCAGTTTACTAATCACAAATCTATGTTTATTTCAGAAACCTGAGAATCTGTTTTTGGTGCAGATGACACCCAAACTGGATGTATTTGATGATGCGCTACCGGAAGAAGCTATCTATCTATTTGTTTACTTCTTGGGACAAATGTTGCTACGCAGGACTGCACCTCTCAAAGATAAGCTTGAGTAAGTCAATATTTTATGCATGATCAATTAATCAATCAATCAATCAATATACACTGTACTTGCATGACATGCATACATACATACCCAGTACCCCGAGTCTATTCGTACAGGGACCAACAGCTTAACGTGACTTCCGAACCACGGAGCAAGTAGAGTAAAGTTTCTTGCCCAAGGAAACAAGGAGACGAAAACCGCCGCACCAGGGGCTCGAACCCATAACCTCTGTAATGATGTAGATTTTTACCCATTATCATAATGTTACATTACCTCTCATGTTGATTGCTGGTGAAGGCCTAAGTTTATAATGTCCCCCTCTTGTGTTTAAAAATAGTTTTGTTCTCAAGCTTGCAGAGGGCGACATTTAATGTTGTTAAGATTAAGATTTTGTCAGTATTGTTTAAATCTAGAAAAAGGTATTGATACAATTTTTATCCTATGTGTAGATAACATTCTTAACTATATTTCTGCCAATATTCAAGTAGCTTCCTTTAATAAAACAAAAGTTATGATAAAACAGGTAGAACTTTTTGAATGACCCTCATATTAGGCCAAAAAAAACCACCAAGTTTGTTTCTGGTAACATGCTTGAAAAAAGTAAATGCAGTATGCGGCTTTTTATTTTTTATTTTTTACTTTTCGAAAATGTAATGAGATATGCGGTTTTCTTTTCTTTTTCTTTTTTACAAAAAATGCAGGATTCCCAGGAAGAAAAACACATTAAAACAATGCTCTTAGTTTTTTATATTATTTATTAATATCATTAATATCCAGTATCCATGTAATCTTACCTAAATATGAGTATTTTCCTGTATCTCCAGACATATGAACAATTAATTGCCGACTAATTGATAGGCTGAGAGTACCTGAATTGGTGTTCGTTTGTTTTTACGCACGTCTCCAGTAAGCTTTTTACAGAATTTGGTGGGGTTATCAAAAAAAAAAAAATATGCGGGAAATATGTAACTAAACAGAAACAAACTTGTTTTTTTATTTGGCCTTAATATAGATATGATATTTTGGATCAAATTATATGAAGTACTAGTTTTCATTCTGCTGTGTCTCTGATGAGCAAAGGTAAATTAGATCTATCAAACATCATATAACAAGATGACATGTATTGCACTGTTTCTATATGTGTGTTATAATAGCTGATTTGGTATTCTGATTAACTCCACAGGGCATGGGTTCCAGGTCATACAGATATCATCTTTGATTTCAACTTTAACGAGAAGACCCGAACTGGAGACCTGAGCGGCACAGACTACCTCAATCTGTTCAAGGCTATCCGCCATCTGGACACTTTTAGTGATTTCATGGGGATGCATGTGTGCAATATATCTGAACAACAAGTGCTTGGGTTCAAGGACTATATGGACCAACACATGTCTGAATCTAGTGAAATGGAAGATGAAGAGTTCTTTGACAATGATAGGAGAGATGTGGCTTTTAACTATTAATGTAAATTTAATGGTAAGATTTGGAAACAAGGAATTGATCCACAATGATTTCTGGCTTTGCAGTCTGTCCTAGTTGTCACGATCTTGTTGGTGTTTTTGAAATGTACAATCTTAACCTTGCGATGATATGGGGATTTATTGCCAGTTTTACATATTGTATCACTAAAAACTACACAATTTTATTGAACTTCACAGAACTTGATGATAGGCTGCGATCACATAAAAGTATACGGTATACGATTTTTGCTATACGCAAATAGGAGAGGCACTCATATTCTTAGTGACTGGGATAATTACCTGTCAATTTCAAATATGAGTACCTTCCCCAAGAGCGTAAAGCAAATATTGTATACTGTATCCTTTTATGTCTGTCTGTCTGTCTCTTTAAATCGATCCATTAGATACTCGGCAGGGCAGACAAGTTGCATAACGCCAAGCTGGCACATACACCATTCTATTTTAAACTAGACTAATCAGTCATATATTGGCTAATCATGTAGACGTGACAATAATTCCTTTAGGGGCATTTCGTATCTCAAGCACCAGTGCTGGGATTCGAACCCACGATGATCAGAGCATGAGTCTGATGCTCTAACCGCTTGGCCACGGACCCCACATGTGATCCCAGCCTGCCCTTAATCAAATGTTTTCAAACTGAAGCACAAATATCTCTTTGGCTGAGTGTATTATCAGAGCCTATGTACATTGTCTATACCCATTGAGCTGTTGTTCGACTTCACCGGTGCCAGTTGAGGCAATGGGATCTAGCATTGTAATTCACTATCAAACCTAGCTCAAGTAGAAACCTTGATTGGTTCAGACAATGACAATATCTCATTTAATGGATGCCCACTTTCAATGAAATAGTGTCTCAGTTTGCAACTGAAGAAATAAGGCTCGGTTGTTTGATTCCAACAAAGCTGTTCAAACAAATGGTAATATTCTCAACTTGAAGATGTCCGCTTTCATTGAAATAAAGTCACATGTTACTGCTAAAGAAACGGTTTTTTCTACATCTATCAATGTGATGGGTAATAATCTGTCTGGTATTTGTAACCATTTTTATAATATTTTGTGACACAACCAGTAGATGCAGGAGTGCCCAAAGAAAACCCGCTATATGAATAAGAATGCAAGTTTGAAAAGGTAACAGGATTTACCGGTGCAAGGCTATGGGGGGGGTACGCTGGGCTCCGACGTCTTATCCAAAATAAGACGCCGGTAACCGCTAATGTCAAACACTTTCACGCTTGACGCATTGGTGATTGCGAGAATTTCTTCTAACGCGTAGTTAAACGCGGTGCGCCATGCAGAGGTCGTGCATGTAATCATAGCCATTTTGTCAACCTCTTCATCAAAACCTTCTACTCACGAACGATTGCCATGTATTTAGATAGGGCGAGTGAGCTAGCAGGTTGTGTAATTATACTGGTCAAAAATTTCACTAATTATGATCAGCCGTTACCTGCGATGATGGGCAGTCTGAACAATAAAGTGAAGCGCCCACATCGAGGGTACCAACGTATGGGGGGGGGGGGTACTGCTGCGCCACTCGCATCCCTGACAGCTAACAAAATTTGAATTTTGATAAGATTGTTATGTTTTTAGTCCATGATTTAAATCTGATTTTCTTTAAATTATATATCCAGCTGTGCTATTATACTGCTGCTATGTTTACAAAATAGTGATGTAAACTATGAAGTATTTTGTTATGTAATGAGAGCAGAATCAATAAATCTATTTATGCTCAATTTTGTTTGCAAATCCATGTATTTAGATAGGCCTGCCTGTGCCTTATTGAATGCCTTTTGTTTACAATGTAAAGGAATATGCCCAATTGCTGGTTACAGTTCGTCATGTGAGTGCAAGAAAGTCGTATCTGCAATAGCTGCCTTTTTTCATAAATTTTCATTGGATGCTGTATAATGTCCAGTCTTGGATCAGTGGCTCTCGAAATGGTTCTTCAGGTGACAGTGTCGCCTGAAGAACCATTTCAAGAGCCACTGATATATGGTAGGGAAATTTGGAGCAATTTTTCACATTCTAGTGTTAAATAAATATAACATATGGCAGCCACTGCAGATGACGACTGTAAGTGCCAGTTCCTTGGACGATATTAAACAAATACACATGACTAGAATGTCTGTCAAGTCTGTGAGTCCTCTTATGCAAAGGTGATTCCACTTGTGCAAAAGTGAGTCCACTTGAGTTCACTTGTGCAAAGGTGAGTTCACTTGTGCAAAAGTGAGTCTACTTGCGCAAAGATGAGTCCACTTGCGCAAAGGTGAGTTCACTTGCGCAAAGGTGAGTTCACTTGTGCAAAGGTGAGTTCACTTGTGCAAAGGTGAGTCCACTTGTGCAAAAGTGAGTCCACTTGTGCAAAAGTGAGTCCTGCGCGTGGTGAGTTCTGCGCAAAATTGAGTTCACTTGCGCAAAGGTGAGTTCACTTGCCGCAAAGGTGAGTTCATTTGTGCAAAGGTGAGTCCACTTGTGCAAAGGTGAGTCCACTTGTGCAAAGGTGAGTCCACTTGCGCAAAGGTGAGTTCACTTGCGCAAAGGTGAGTTCACTTGTGCAAAGGTGAGTTCACTTGCGCAAAGGTGAGTTCACTTGTGCAAAAGTGCAGAGATGCCACATTTCAGGTTTTAACCTGAAATCAGGTTTTTTAATAGCTCAAACCATGATATCAGGTTTTTTATGATCTCAAATTTACATATTTTCATATATTTTCGGCCCTTTTTGGAGTATCTTTCAAGAATTGATGGTGTTTCAGGTTGTTTTCAATGAAATCAGTGGCATCTCTAAAAGTGAGTTCACTTGTGCAAAGGTGAGTCCACTTATGCAAGGACTTGAGCAAAGAAAGCACACAAGTGACTAGCTTACTTTCTTGTAAACTATAATAGATTATAAAACAAAAACTGGAAGAAAAGAGTACACAAACCGCCACAAATTCTATCTGCGAAATTCTGCCTCTGGTATTGCATATTTAGGGTACAGTAAACCCCTCACTTTCAGAAATAATTTATGCTTTGTAACTCAGCAACCAATAAGTAAATAGAAGTATACATTTCCAGATGTGGATTTGCGAGCAGATGATGGTTAGGACAGTTTTGGACCAAAATTATGATTTTAGACTAAAAGTTCAAAACCCTTGTTCTTGGCCCAATATATTTGTAAACAACCAAACTTTGCAAAAATAAAGTTGGACTTCTTTTACTTCTTACAATTTAAAACACATGTCTAGGAACATGTTTCTCAAATTTTGGATTTTTGACTTACTTTTTGAAATGTTGCCAATACTAGGCCCAAAATTGGCACAGAATGATTTTTTGTTATTTTGGGCAATATATCAAACAGTAAGTCAAAAATCAAAAATTTGAGAAATGTGTTTCTAGATTCTAAAAATCGTTATGAGGTTGAACTTTTATTTTTGCAGAATTTAGTTACGTTGTTTGGTCCAAAATCATATATTTTGGTCCAAAACTGACCTGATCATCATCTTCTATATGCAAATCCACATCTAGAAAACTTTTATATAGATTTAATAAGTGACAAAGCATTAATTATATATTTCTGAAAATGAGGGTTCACTGTGCCGATTACAAGGTCAATAGCGCCGGGAAGTGCAATTAATCACAGTTAATCACTTTTGCTATCATTCATTACGGTAATCAGTAATTTTAAAATCAATTTTGCAGCCAATTTTATTTCCAGATTTTCATTAGACTGCCTTGTATTTTGATCTCTAAATGGCAAATGGAGAAAGAAAGTGTGACATACTACATATCTTTCGAAAGCTGAAACTATATTATAGACTCATAAACACAATTTTGGAATTACTTTCCGCTCATTTTGCCAGAGTACCACTCATATATGCTTGATGGTTTGTTTACTTTATCTGAGAAATGTGGCACAAACTTAAGTTACCATCTAGAAATTGGTTAAGCAATGATTAACAGTTGGCAAATAATGTGACAACCATTTTTAAAAGTGAAGAAAATACCACAACTTTCTTTATATTTCAGCTCAAAGCAACTTTAATAATATATTTGCAACAGAATATTAAATATTTTACTTGCAACTTGCAAAAAGTATAAAAGCATTAAATACTAATATCAAAATAAAAAGTATCTTATATACAGTAAGTTTACACCATCTATACCCTAGATAAGTCCATGTGATATAATAAAACAAACATCATCATTAGTTGTGTAATTTGAACATAAGCCCAAATAGATTATATTATCGATTATCTAAAAAGTTCAAACACATTTTCATGATATAAACAAATTTTAGAATAGAAACTTGTTTTTTATGATGACGATTGCATGAAGCTGTTTTCACAATTACTTCATTTTTTTTCTGTTGCAAGGTTACAATCTTACTAGACTATACTCAGATTTTTTTTATTTAGACCTCACTAATTTAATTGTTTGTATCAAAACTTACCTAAATTTGACAACCCAATCCGGAATACGTTTTTTTTTTTAAATAATTTTTACAACTTCAACACCAGGCAATAACACTTGCCATTTTCGCCATTCATTTTCCATCCATTGATATTTAAACTGGCTACTACGGCATTGTCTTAAGTATGTTGAAGTATGTTGCATTACTTAAGCTGTTTTCATTTTGTGATCCACAGGACACCATTTGTGATGTTCGATGGGTTTTATTTGACGAAATTTAAAAATTTAAAAAAAAAAAAAAATCAAATTTTGACGATTTGGCAATGACAATGCGCATTTAAACTAACGCGCACGGCAGCTTTACGACAAACAAATTAATTTGTGTGGCCTTATCTGAAAACATAAACCTAAACTTATATGCTCAAAAGCAACACTTCAGTTCATCAAAAAGAGTAGCAAGCAGCTCCCTTGAATGAGAAAATATGTTTGGATTGTCTCTTACCAACAGATTACACATTTTATCTGGTTTGTCAAATGTTAAACAATGATTCATTATTAAAGATGACAACTAATTTTTATTTATTTACCCCAGTATCAATATAATTATGGTGAATTATATTATTATCCACAAATTTCAAGACATATCCATGACATTTTTTATCTTGTATACACAGTACAGTTAACATTCAACTTAGTCTGCATTGCAGTTACACATATTACATTTTTCTTCTGTTTTCTTTTTCAAAATGTTTTGGTAATCATAACCAATTATGACTCACCACAGTTTTTTGCGTTATAGACCATTTACTTTCTCAAGTCAAAGTTCAAGTTACTTTATATAAATAATTGAAAATTGGACCTAGATACATTATTGCAATTACTGGATATAGCTTTTACAACAATGCTCTCAAGTAGGTACTCAGTAATTTGGTAGAACGCATCATCCTGGCCTACTATTTATTCCTGTATATCTACTTTTTTGATTCAAATATTACTCATAATTTGGCTTGTGAATTATTTGTTTTTGTCTGGATTGGGACATCCTATTGTTATCATTTTTACAAGGTACCAAGAGTTTGGAATCTCTTGAGACTTTCTATTTATTGTGATTAAAAACAATACACTTATTGTTTCATAACTTCTTTTTCCCTTTCAAAAGTGAAACCAATCTATATCTCTTTGTATTTTACATTTGTAAATTTTACCAAACATCCGTTAATATATTTGATAGGGAAATGTGTGATTTTTTAATTACTATTTTCTAATGCCACCCACAATTATGTATATCTTTATTTAGATGAAAGTTTGCCTAATTGCAACTGGAGACATTTATAATTAATATGACTCACAGCATTATGTAAGATTGCCCCTTCTGGATTACAGATGTACCTCGGCCTTCCTCAATGCAAGATTACACCATTGTGCAATATCAGTAATTGGATATTTAAATATAGAATACCTCAGCAATCTATACACATGCTAAAAATAGCACAGGGGATTTCCCTTACTGCTTTGTCAATATTACTATTAGGATGTAAACACACATGGTCCAGACCTGGTAGTTTATGCAAGTGGTTAAATAGTGTAAACAGTGCAGGGAATTCCCTGATAGTTTTGTCACTATTTCTAATGGAATGACAGCTTACATAGTTCAGACCAGGTGGTTTATTCAAGCAAGGTTACAAATAGTTCAGGGATTCCCAATTTTTTTTTTCAATATTTCTACTTTTGTGGTTTGTTTTTGTTTTGTTTTCAAGCAATTGGTTACTATGGCAATCACTGTGATGATAGTTACTATGGCAATCACTGTGATGAATCATGTAACTTGATAACTCGTTCATTTTTTGCTATCCTACCTATGTTATATTACCAACACAAAGGAGAAAACATAATACTTTTGTTTTTAGCTGGTACAGCTTAATATTGGATGCAGTCCATTCTGGTATAAATGTTGGGCTATTTTGAATAGTCCCCTCAAGTATACCAAAACAAAATTACTATTTTCTTATATTTGTCACTTAAAGTGTCAATTCATAAATATATACACCGTTCTAATAAATTGAATACATAATACTTAGCTGTTACAGCTTAATAAATAATTGTAATAAAATTCTGGCATTGAAATCATCTGTGGTCTTTCCTAAAAAGTTATATTGGACAAAAATTATTGTTCATTTGTCCATAGTTGAGTAGTTGAAAATATATTTTTTACACACCTGGCAAATCATGTACACAAATGCATGTAATATGTTTAAAATATGGTCAAAATGAATCAACATAAACAATTAAAATGTTTAACTTGAAATTTTTTTTTTTCAATTTCACATAGCAAAAAAAGAAAAAGAAGTTCAGGAAAAAAATCAGATTTCCAATATTAAGATTGGTCAGATATGGACAAACAAACAACTTGTTTTACTTACTTATATTCATTTCTATAGACCTTTTCAAAATCCATTTGGAAATCTCCGGAACATAGATCACATGGCCATTTCAACCAATTACGTGCAAGCTCATTAGTATGCATGATTTTGTCAACAAAATTTTCCAAAAATCTCTCGCATTTTCAGTGCAACAAAAGTGAAAAATAAATATAACCAGACGCATACATTTTTAGATGCACTAATTCTGAACAACTTTTGACTTGTAGTACCACATGACACAAAGAGTGAACTTTCCATTTGAAATCGAATGATTAAGCTTAAGATTTCGAGTCACTTCAGGGCGATCACACTAAAAGTGACTCGTTAGTGCTAACCCTAATTACAAGTTCGAATTTGTACGCAGTCAGTTATCTTGGACGTAACATTCTAGGTATTGTGTTAGTGAGTCACTTTTTCTATCGGCAATTGCCGGAAAGTGTAAAATCAGCTTTGTAAATTATCGGAAAGTGGTATTTTGAAAAGGTCTATTGAATGACAGCTCTGTATACTTCCTCTAATCTATTTACTTTACTCTATCAGATCAGAAAAGCTTGTTAAAGACAAGCTATAAATTGTCACATCATGTTTATTTGATATAAACTTGTTTCATAGACCAGTCACACAATGCCAAAATCTCTGTTCCTAGGATTACTACATAACACCATATTCATTCCAAGAAGGACCTGTGCTCTAATAAGGACCCCTTAACATTTTGTCTAAAAGCATTACAAAGCATTTCAATAGACATTAATTGGTCTATATAATAATTTACAATCATAACAACAGCCATTTGCCTGAAGATTTTATCTCCGGATTCAAAAATGTTTTGGTGATAAACAATATTACTGTTTGAAATCAGGAAGAGTGCCTTTAATAGTTCAATGCCTTGGTTGCTTCTTAGAATGAAAATGGTATAGTCATTTTTAAATATCTGCATGTACTCTTAAAGGAGTATGGTCCGGTTGCTTCAACTTTTTGAGATTTTGGTACCAAAATATTGATCATATTTTTCCCATAACCCATGTGAAATTTCACGGCCGATTTATATTTCGTCTTGGAGATATTTGTGAGGTGTGTAATTATGGTAACCATAATTAATTTTACACAGTAGTTCTTAGGCAGCTGTGAAATACAAAATTGCCCATAAAATCAGAACGGTTTGACCGATTTAGCTTAAAAAATTGCCCATAAAATCAGAACGGTTTGACCGATTTAGCTTAAATTTGAACTTACGACCATTTTAGTGGTCATCTTTTATATGACATTCAAAAGTAAAGTTTGAAAAATTGGACCTACCTCCTTTAACAGTACATAGTTAATTAATACTTTTTAGCTGTTGCAGCTTAACATTGGATGCTAACCAATTCCGGCATTACAATTGTGCCTATTTTAATAGGCCCATCAAATCTGCCAAAATTGTATTACTCATAATATTGCTTCTCAGAAGCAGGAACTTATCAATTGATTTAATAACATATTCATAATTCAATACTAGTATAGGGTGGTGAAACCTCTTTAACAGAAAATATCTGAGTTATTTCTGCTATCATTGTTTTGAATTAGTTTAAATGCATGATTACCAAGAATTTGTGCTATCAAGTTTTTTTGTGTGTCAAGAGATTTTGCATTAATTAAGAGGTTTCACGATTTATTCAATATTTGTGCATCTATATTCTTTGAGATTTGTGCACATTTATGCATCAAAGTATTGAATTATGGTAGTAGTGCAAGAAAGATAGACCTGTATGATAAATTGAATATGTATCATAATTTGCTTCAATTTTCAAATATTTTCAATTTTTGGTCATATTTTCTAATGAGTTTCCTCTGCTTTATCTTCTGAGGAACTGTTATTTTTGTTTTAATTATTGTTTTGTATGAAATTCTTTGTTGCACTAGCCCCTAAAACATACAGAATACCCTATTACAAACACCATCATTTCTTTGTAACAAATAGCAATTTGTACATCGCAGAAATAAATAAGTGAATAACTTAGTTGAACTATTTACATTACTAACTTGACACCAAAATACCTTTTTATTCATAAATGCTAGGAACAAAACATATTATACTGGATTCAATGCTGGTTCTTGCTTGCTAGGCTAGATACATACCATGGACCTATGGTTAATCAGCGAGGGCGATGTGTGAATGCTGGACTCACACAACTCACAAATTCAGAAGAAAAGTGAATTTAATAAATTTTATTGTCCACATTGTTATGCTATTAATGATTTGCTATCATTTGCTTAACATATGCAATGAAAAGGTACTTCAGTGCCATTTATACCAGTACTTCCATATTTTAATATTTTTTATAAATAGTTGAATAGTAAAGAATTCTTACTATAAATTGTCTTTAACTCTGTTCCTTAGACTTGGAAGCTACTGGTTTTCTAGTTGTTATTTCTTGGGCAGTTTTCTTTCTGAAGCAGGCGGATACAGGTGTCTTAGCCTAGAGAAAGTGAAATACCAAGTAAAATACATGTTATAACAATAATGTCAGCTGTAGTTTGGAGCACATTGGCACTGTTACCTGCAGGTGCAGAGTGGCCTTCATCAGACTCATGATCTGTGAGGTGAAAAAAATGATCCAAAGAAATTGTTTACTTACCACATTATTCAGTTCTTATCTACTATTTCCATGATCAAAGTGACATTTATTGATGCTTCATTTTTAAAGATTATTATTATAGATTTGTTGGATTGGATGTTTTTGAAACAATTATTTGATGTTTGATGATGTATGCATATGATGCTTTTTTTTCCAAAAAAAATGATGAAAATGAAATGGATCTGTACAATGATAAAACTGATGATACCTAATCACTTCATTAACTTGATTTAATTGCCAAAAGCACTTGTCTTTTTATTATTAGTTTGATTGGTAGGAGTTGAAACTCTTTGTGAACTGAAGACTTGAACACTGTGCTAAATGATTTTGCAGATTTGGGGGTTTTGAATACTGCTTGAGACGCAATTATATTGCTTGAAATTATGTTGAAGTTATGGGAATGCATTTGAATAATATGATTCTAATGAGTAAGGTTTATAAAGATGCAGTGAAGGATACCAGAGAACCCAAGAAGGTCTTTATGATGTTACAAAAAAGTACTGAGCTGAGAAGAAACTTGGTAGTTTGACACCGGAGAGAGAATAAGATATGGAAGTGAAAACCCAAATATAAACCTTGTTGAGTTCCCTGGGTATCCATGGGATTGCATGCATGATGGTGGGTGAAACTTACAACAAACATGGGGTATGCTAGGCACTTGAATCTGTCGTCACACTGCTGGAAGATGTATCGTCATCATCATCGTATACTCCCTCACCCAAGTTGGTTGTTATTCTGTGAGTTGTTGTTTCCAAACTCTTGTCATTATTCAATCCCATGTCTATCGGTTGGCAGGCACAAGTTTCTGTATCATAGATTTCATTAGCTGAACAGCAAAGATTAGTCTCTGTATCAGACTGATTATGCTTTGCAATGATTTGTGTACTGCAGCAGATGTGGGTGATTGGGTCATAGGTCAGCTGGCCACAACAGGTGCCATTTGCCATATATGGGACGAGATTGTTATCACGACAGGTAGAGTTGTTGATGTCATAAAGTTTGTTACTACAACAGGCGCTAGTGTTATCAGCAGATTGTTCCCATATTGTTTGATTGCAACAAATCTGAGAATCCAATTCATATGGGATACCGTTGCAGCATCCTTGCAATGAACTGTTGTAAACCTGGTCTCCACAAACATCAGATGATGGGATGCAGTCTTCACTGGATATGTTGTACAGGAGGCCTTCACAACAACCATACACATGGGGATCATACAAGACACTGCCACAGAGAGGGATAACCTGGGTACCGTTAGGAAGAGGAGAGCTAAGGGAAGTGAGTGATGAAGTAATGTTAGGATGATTGGTGCTTGAGGATGGGATGGAAGATGATGGGTTGATGGTGGAGTAAGTAACATTTAGTTCACCTTGGTTGGCAGCTGTTTGTGTCTCCGTCGTACAGACTTCAAACGAGTGGATTATCTCTCCATTGCAGCATTTGCGGTATCCTCCGCTGGACATGAATCTTTCTCCGCAGCATTCATATCTCCTCCTGTCTATGATGCTCTTTCCTCCGCAGCATTGTGTGTGATTTCCGTATTTCTTCGGCTGTACCTTGCCATTGCAACAGACTTGTTTGGTGTCATCTCTAACCAACGAGGTGCCACAGCATTGGCCGTTGGGGACGTGTAGATGGAGAAGCCCATTACAGCATGTGTGTCTGGTAGCGTCATAGTTGGTTTCATCACAGCATACTGGACTGGAAGCTTGGTTAGCTGCAGGAAGACAAAAGAATTAGTGAAAATTTTAAAAGGTTCGACATTGCATAAGAACAATAGGGTCATAGTTGGGTTTCTTTAGTAAATAATAACAAAGCTGACATTTTGAAATACCATGTAGTGGACTTGGTGACAACCAACTTTGCCCAAATCTTATTTATAACATAAATATGATTATTTAAAACCTAGTAGCCAGATTATTTGTATATCGATTTCGAAGTAGATGCAAACTAGTTGACTTTGAGTTTGACCAATTCAATCAGCAATCAGGGGATGAAAACAAATCAACCACGTGTATTTAAATATAAATCCCAGGATATTAATACAATTATTTCAGATGTTTTGACAAACAACCTACCTATAGTATAAACAAATTTGTTTTGTTGTCCACAGCAGCGTGTTGTTTGCTGGTTGATGGCGGACGTACCACAGCATGTAAGGCCTGCAGCATCTTGGTGTAGACTGTCCCCGCAGCACAGTTTGCTTTCATCGTTGCTCCTATACGCCACGTTGCCGCAACAGGTATCGCCATCTTGAGTTCTTGAATAACTTGAAAAGGCAAGAAAAAAATGAAATAGACTGGGATTTTGCTCAGATTTCAGTTGGTAGTTTGTTTGGTGGTGGGAGTAAAGAATTTGTCATTATTCAGAATAAAATTTGATATCAAATTATCTAAGACTAAACTGCAGGGGCTCTCAACTAGTTCTTACAATACGCCAAATGTTTGGGGAAATTACGGGGTAAAGCGCCCCTTGCTCAGTGTATTTTGAATGTATTTCTTTGTTTTGGGGCGTGTCGAAGCGCCAATCAGTGCTACAAATTTGGCGCACGCTGCCAGTTGAGAAGCCCTGATCTAAACATTACAGGATATTTCAATCTGATCCAAATTTCTTATAAGAATTTGTACTTTAGGGATTAAAGGGCTCGT
>JXSR01S037209.1:11436-25422 GCA_000969725.1 Ophiothrix spiculata | reverse complement strand
TAAAGAACATACCGCATTGACAAACGTTTTTGTTACAGAAATTTAACAACTTATATATTGGAGAAATAATATTTTTGTAAATATTATAATTCTAACAGTGTTTATGATCTAGAGAGAAAACATCATGTTTCAACTACTTCTTTATTAACATTGGACCTAAGATTGCTTTGAACATTTCCACACCGGGAAATGTTAAGTTGAATATCTTAATGATCCAACTCAAAAATGGTTATTCTTGAAACCAATAGTTGCTGAAGAAATAATTTTAATGGTCAAAACTTAAAATCCAAACAAAAGTCCTGGACACAATGGAGTTGGAAGGTATATTATATGTAATGGGCGATTTTAACATTGATCTTCTGAAAGTTGATATTCACCGACCAAATTCATGAATATGTAGATTTAGTGTACTCATATTCAATGTTGCCCTCAATCTATAAACCAAATAGAATAACTGCTTCTACAGCAACATGCATTGATAATATTCTCACAAATAATGAAAATATTATTCAAGCTACAATATTAGTTAACGATATTAGTGATTATATGCCAACCATTCTATCAGCTAATCTTGATATTTCAAAGACAAAGCCCCCAAATAAGCAATACATTTATAAAAGGAATCTCAGTGAAACTAATATTAGTAAACTTAAACAGAGATTATTAAATGTTGATTGGGGCAATATATTAAGCAATGATGATGTAAATAATGAATATGCAAAGTTTACAGGTACTTTTGAAACCCTATATGACGATTGCATTCCATTAAAAAACAAAAAGTCAATAAGAGAAAGGACCCTTTGTATCCTTTGATAACTAAAGGACTGCTAAAAAGTATTAACAAGAAAAACATTCTTTTCAAGCAATATCTTGGGAAACCGTCTGAGCAAAGTTTACAGAAATTTAAGATATACAAAAATAAATTAAACATGTTAATAAGAAAATCTAAGCATTCATATTATTTCAAACAATTTGAGAAATCAAAATCTGATATGAAAACAACATGGCAACAAATTAACAGTATTATTGGAAAAAAGAAACACAAACCAACAGAAAGCACATTAAAGGATGAGTGTGGTAAAATTATTAATGATCCACAAGAAATTTGTAAGAACTTTTATTTATTCTTTGTAAATAAAGGACCTAAACTTGCCACAAATATAAAACATACTGGTAAAAATTACTATGACTATTTGCAAGAACAAATGTCCAGTAGTATGTTTCTGAAACCAGTAGTAGAGTCAGATATTATGGAAACTATCAACAAATTTAACCCAACGAAAAGTGCAGGTTGCGATAATATTGGAAACAACATCATCAAAAAAGTAAGTAAAGAAATAGTTAAACCCTTAACAACTATATTTAATTTATCATTGTCATCAGGTATTTTTCCTGACAAATTGAAGGTAGCAAAGGTTATTCCCATATTTAAAAAAAGATGATCCTACCGTGTTTTCTATTTACCGACCTGTATCATTATTACCATGTATTTCAAAAATACTCGAAAGACTTGTTTTTGAAAAATGTGTACAATATATAAATAATAATGGGATTCTTAATGACAAACAATTCGGTTTTCGGCCCAAACATTCAACATTTATGGCAATAGCACAAGACAAAGTAAATACTGCAGTTGAAAATGATGAAACATTTAACGAATATTTCTAGACTTATCAAAGGCATTTGATACTATTGATCACAAAATTATTTTGTATAAATTAGAAAACACTACGGATTCCGAGGAATTGCACTCCAAAGCTACCTTACTAATAGAAAACAATTTGTCAATTTTAATAACTGTCAATCGGATCTTCAAAATATTGAGTGTGGGCCCCCTCTTATTTATACTGTACGTCAATGATATAACTTATACTTCCAATATACTTGATTTTATTCTTTTTGCTGATGACACTACTATTTTATTCTTTGATAAAAATATTGTTAATAAAACAAATATCGTCAATAATGAATTAAAAGAAGTCTCAAATTGGTTCAAAGCGAACACAGCTTAATAGAGTTACCAGTACCAAATTTATGGAATTATAGTAGACGAGAATTTGACGTGGAAAAATCATATTAATTGTACATCAAAAACGATTTCAAGAAATATTGGTATCATCAACAAACTGAAGCATTTTATTCCTTATAGTATATTACGGACTTTATATTGTACTCTTATACTTCCATACCTAAATTATGGAGTTGTGATTTGGGGTAAAACATGTAAAAGTTATCTGGACAAAATTGTAAAACTTCAACAATGGGAAATTAGATCAATTACCAACTTCCACTTTATAAGTCATACTGCCCCATTATTCCTCAAATCTAATCTACTGAACATTAATGATATGTATACTCTGGAACTAGGAGTTTTTACATACATATTTAGCATCAATGACTTACCGGTCTCATTAAAAGATTACTTTACAAGACGGTGTGATATTCATAAATACAAAACAAGACATACCAACGATTTGCAATTAACTAATAACAAGAAAGCCTTTTCTGACCAATGCATTAGATCGAACGGTCCTGTTTTATGGAACTCTTTGCCCCAAAATATAAAAGAATCCAAATCGATTAAATATTTTAGAAATCTATTTAAACGCTACCTATTGCAAGTTTATGAATAACTTTATTTCGAATTAGACCATCCCCATGAACAACTTTATTTTGAATTAGACCATCCCACTTTCCTTTGAGCTCATCGTTGTATGTCTTTTGGGTTTTTTTTCTTTCCTTACTGTTGTTTGATTTATTTTGTGTTATATAGGGGTAGGCTATTTAACGGGCCTCATTGGCCTTTCAGCCTTCTCCCCCATAAGATTTTATTTGTCTGTCATTTATATGTACTGTTTTATATGGAAATAATAAAGTTGAAGTTGAAGTTATTATAAAAGAAAGGTTATTTATGAAATTTCTGAATCTTTATATAACAGATATTCCACTTATCATTATAGGCCAGTGTGAAAGTAATCTTAGTCAGTCTCAAAAATGAGGCCGCACTCCGACAATAACTTGGCACAGAAAAATCATGCACAGTTTGACAATGTCATTTTATTGCACTTTGATTAGAAAGCAGTATATACTTTCCTCCATGTTAAAACAATCCCCCATCTACTTCACTTAATGAGTTCGACTAAAACTCCACAATCATTATAAGTCACCTACTTACTAACACATCTTGTAAAAGCACGTTCACCCAACTTAGTTCTCCATTCACACTTAAGATATGTACGCTAATTACTTTGTAAACGAAGCTTAAGGAACTTTCACATTTGTGGCTATCCAGCCCATATGAGCCGTAAATGCCAGAAACTTCATTTTGCGCTACCGGTAAAAATACATGTCAAGGTCGTAATTTGCCGAAATTGAATTTTTGACAGACCCACAACCCTTGTGTTTACTACAAAATACCGGCAAAATGTCATATTAAGAAAATGACGTTTTACTCCCTGACAAACTTTGACGGACCATAACTTGACTTCTGGAATTTGGTGAAGTTCATTAAGGTGTCATTTTAATTCTTAAAGCATGGTCTTTGCAAATATTTAAAAAAGTAGAAAAGACAAGAGGTGGCATTTACGGCTGGTTTGGGATGGACGGTCACATTTAATGACACATTATCTTTTCTTACTTTCAATAGATAACTGTTGTGACAGACATGATAATGTTCTTGAATAACTTACTTTTTGATGCAGTTCGATTGATACCATGAATAAGTAACTGCACGTGACATTTTGGCGCTAAACAGGTTATTGAGAAAGGACAGTGTGTCAGAAGGGCTCCTGAATAAAATGAAACAATAATGAGAAAGGCATCGAAGCATGATTAAGCCACAACTTTTTGCGGCCGGTCGCAATTTGGCCACAGCCTCAATTTTCCAAGATGGCGACCATAGGCTTGATTATTTACATCTAAAAAATTTCAAAACATGTAATTAGTATTCTACAATAATCTTGAAGTGACCAATCAAACCTACAGTCGCCATTTTGGAAAATTAAGGCTGTGACAAGGTTGCGGACGGCCGCACAAAGTTGTGGTCGAATGTGCTCCAACGCCTAATCTTATGTTTTTCATATCAGAAATAACGACAATGGACAATGCATCCTCTGGCTTGACATAACGCATGGTGATTAGGATGCATGGAAGGCATAGTTTAAGTGTGTTTAAAACATACATTTGTAGTATTTAAAATAGCCGAAATAAGATGAACAGAGACGGCGTGGTAGAGCGGTTGAAGTACTTGACTCGTAACACAGAGATTGATGGATCAAGCCCCAGTCGGACCTGCTTCTTGTTTCCTTGGGCAAGCAACTTTACTCTTATTGCTCTGTGAGTCGGAAGTCACATAAAGCCGTTGGTCCCCTGTGCTTAATATTTCAATCTTGACGATGCAACAGTGGAAAACCTGGTTAATTAAAAAAAAATTATAAAACAATGATACAGCAGCCTCCCAATCACTTGACGTACAGTCAATTCAAGTGTTACATTCTGCAACATACTTGAGGTTGAACTTATCGTATACTTTTCATTTTAATTTTGTTTAGTGCCTTAAGTATTGCATGATATTTGGTTTTGCGATGATTACATTCTATATTTAGTAACAATGGTGTTAAAGGTTTCACGTTAAGACGGAAAGATAAGATAATGAAAATATCCTGTGAAGAAACCGTACAAGTAATAAATGTGATGAAAAATTGAGAGGTCGCATTTTTCCTACTATACGTGTAGGCAAACTTTACCATGTTAACATAAATCTATATTATATCATTGTATATATTTTGTTTAAATGATAGTTCAACTTCTTAATCATCTGAAACATTATTCATTTTTGGTTACTTACTCATCTTTGATCTTTTTGTGTGCTTAAACATAAGTACACGTTAAAGTTTACAGGTTTACTGAATACCACTGTCAATAATTACCATAATAGTTTACTTTAATGCTCTAATAAAGTGATTCTGTTGTTTGAGGCTACTGTTCTTCGGAAATATCCTTGCGGTGTATTTCATGTTCACTGCAAGGTTTTAACCACCCATACAATACACACCATAACAAGTTGGCATTCATATAGAGTAGAGTCTATATATATTAGCCTTGGCATTTGATGTCGCTCAAAGTATCTTTTTTTTAAATGGCTAGTATTTTAACACCCTTTTGTCTAGATGCTCTTATTTGTTCGTAACTCGAATCTTCCAAAAAGACTATAATGCTGTTTCCATGGATTATTTTATGTTGCCCTTGCTGTTGCTAGCATAGGACTTCTGACATTAATGAATGCCATTATAGATTGTTTAATGTTCTATACTTGAAAACTGCAATTTATGCAGTGACTTTATTACTTACATTTCTCTACGTTTTCTCAATTACGCTCAAATTTGTCTGTACTAATATCTGCTACTTATTCCAGTTTATTGCAAAATTTAATTAAGTCATATTGTTTTGTGAAGACATTTTACTCCAAAGAAGGGTATAATTAAGGACGAAATTGAGAAGAAGGTATAATAAAATCTTATATGATATAGATGTTTGACTTTTTATATATCTAGCGGATTAAAATATATCTTAGAAACATTAATAAATGGTGTAAATCAGAAAATGAGAGTTATTTAAGTAACCAGTAATTTAAATTTTCAACTGTAATTAAAAGATCATGTTAACTGCAGAAAAAAACAGAGTAAATCAAGAGTCGATTAATTTAACATGCACTTTCTTGTCAGTTTATTTTTTATAATTAACAAAATAATAATAATAATCAAACAGAAAGCAATCTGCTAGGACCAACGATTCAGATATGTTTTTACTCGGTTGAAATGTTACAATTTGAAACGTTATTGTAGAAAATAGGCTGTCGTTTCATATCTTATAAACACATTCAAAAACAATTCTAATCCAGTTTTTGATGAACTGTACTGAAGTCGATTGTATACTTTAGTATTCTCACATTGATGGGCAATATCCGTTTATATAAGCATTCAAATTGGTTAACAGAAACCCAAAAATATAGAAAATAGCAATCCATCAAACAGCTTTGAAACGCACCTGCATAACGCTCTAATTGAATAAAAGTTTGCTTATGCAAGCCTGCCTTTGTGTCATTGAGAATCAGATAATACGGTTTGATATTTGGAATCGCCGATAGCGCGAATTAATATGGATTGAGGGAAAAGTTGCAAATAGAAGCGAATTGAAAATCAGTTGGTGCAGTAATTGTCTCTTTTTTCGTTGTTTACAGTCACAATGCAGTCGTAGGAGAAAACAAGATACGTAGTGAATTACTTTTATGGAATGGTTATTTTTTCAAATTAATTTTAGTACAAATATTTTCCCTCTTAAATAAAGCTTCACATCTCGAAATTGACATCGTGTTACCTTATTTGTACATTAGAATATAAAAAAATGGTTGTAAGTATTTGTAAATAATTTGTATTAAAGGAGCATGGTCCGATTGCTTCAACTTTGTTTCATATTTATTGAGATCACAATGTTGGTCACACTTTTTTATAACCCATGTGAAATTTCAAGGCTAAGCTATATACAGTTTTGGAAATATATATGAAAATTTGTCTAATTATTGTAATCATAACTTACTTTATACAGTAACGTATAGACAACTCTGAAATGCAAAATTGCCAATAAAATCAAAACGGTTTGACCAATTCACCTGGAATTTGAAACTTAGACCTTTTTAGTTGTCATCTTTCATATGATAATGAAAACCAGATTTCGACCAAGCTTCTTTAACCAATTTGGAATTGATTTACTTAAATATACATTAATTGTAACTCTTATACCATGTGTGATACCATTCTTCAAGGGGTATAAAAATACTGGCAACATGATGAATTCGTTTTCTATTGCTTAATATCACATCTTTTCTAACAAACCTAAGCCCGTCGAATTACCCTTCAACACCTTCGTTTGCCAATGCAGGTGAAATTACCGTCTTTGCAAAACCAGCCGAACGGTTGTGATGTCTTATTAATTTGAATTGAGCAATATACAACATTACTAATAGAAATAACAAATGAAGTTGCTACTGAGAATGGTCAAAATCTATGTATGAAACGACTCATTAATTTTTGGGCAATTATAGGTCATTTTTTTTTTAAATAAGCACTACCTAAAATTTATTACATAACTAGATTTCTCGTAAAATTTCCTTCTGAAAAATGTATAACATTTTACCAACTAAGTCGACTCGGTCAAAAGATATGCCGTATTAAAGTTTTCGAGTGTAAATTCATGTTTTGTACAGTAATGTATACAGAAAATTACACACATAACTATAAACAAGAAACAACAACATTTGAATGAAATGTCAATATTAGATAAATGCTTTAGCATTATACATATCTCAAGTACGTATATTCAACAAATTATGATCCCAGTATTTTCATTTTTCATAACTTTCACAACACTTTTGCATGTAATCCTATGCGCGCGGCTATGCCACCATCGTCTCAACCACCCGATCCATTGTGTTCCCTAATTGCTTTTTTAAGTATAACTTCATTTATTAAAATAAAGAGAAGTTCACTTTTCATTCATAAATAGAATAAAAATGGACCTTTCAAATGGTATCAAACTTTCCCAAATACGTAAAGAAGTGTTTGCAACAAATGCATGTTTTCTAGGATATTATTATGTAACAGATCCATGATATTTAGGGGACCTATTTTTGACGCAAGGTTATTAAGAAAATGATCGGAAATATAAATTATGTCTATATATTTTGAGAACAATCGACATACAAATATAGAAATTATTGATCTTTGAAAGCGTTCTTCTCAGTTATTCATTTTACTACATGACAACATTTGACGGACCCTATTTTAATTGAGTGAAGTTCATTGAGGTGTCATTTTAATCCTTATAACATGGTCGTTACAAATATTTGAAAAAGTGAAAATGTCGAGAGGATGCATTTAAGGCTATTATGGGACGGACAGTCTCATATTTGTTCAATTTTGTGTAAAATTGCGTTCGTAGATTGCCTTATTACCCTCTGCAGTTTGATTTATTATTGCGTATTTATCTGTGGGTGTGCGTCAAAGGGTATCTTTGGTGTTTACTACTGAAAAAGGTCAAAGATATAAAACGATGCAGCTGCTTCTCTTAGTTCATTATGTTCATACCATCTTGACAGTCTAAGAAATGGCTCAGAAATGGAACACAACAACAGAACTGATCGCGTGACATATTAAAACATCTGTTCAAAAATGGCATTGAGCACACAAATGAAGATTTCTGACTATTGTGGAACTGTTGCTGTTCACGATAATTTTCTATATGTGATCGTCCATCCCAAACCAGCCTTAAAAGCAGTCTCTTGCCATTTTCACCTTTTAATATTTGTAAATACCATGGTATAAGGATTAAAATGCCAATAATAAACTTTATTTGATTACGAGAAATAATGTATGGCCCTTCAAAGGTTGTCGGGGAGTTCAATTTATAACTGAGATAAACGTGTTCAAAGATAAGTAAGCCCTATATTTTCTGTTGTTTGTCCTCTAAATAAAATTATATTTTATATTTCTGATAATTTTCTTGAATTGAAACTTAACTGATATTTTAAAATAAGCGCAAGAATTGTGAATCTGTCAAAAAATCAACTTCGACAAATTACGACCTTAACGTGTATTTTCACCTGCACTGCAAAAATGTCGCGCAAAATACGTTATAGAAATCACTTTTAATCTATCTATCTATATTCTATACTCTGCAAAGTTGCAAAAATGCAATATCACGCAGAGAAACATAATGGCATAAATTGAAGTTAGACATGGTAAACAAACTTACTCTACATAAATTATTCATTAAAAAACCCCGATCCAATACAAATATAATTATACATACATATTGCAGTGTTAGTGTTGACCGCAGGCGAAATACCGGTGACCCAACCCTAGGGCGAAGGATACCCTAGGAGTTTACAGTTGAATTAAGGGTATGAACAAAATGGTATACTGAAGGTAATGGTGACTGCAGGCGAGTTATCGGCAGCCTCCCCTTAGGGCGAAGGATACCCTAAGAGTTTTCCTTTTGATGTGAATTATAGACCTTGTTTGACAATTTCCAGGGAATTTGAATTGTATGAGGACGGCTTAAGTGAATTCCAATCTTTGACTGTACGAGGGAAGAAACTATACTTATAGGCATCTACATGACTATGCACAATGCTGAATCTTTGTGGGTGATATTGTCTGGTTTGAGTAGCAGACTGTCTTTGAACATTTGTAGGAATAGGTTATGCTATTTGGTTGTTTTGAATTTTATACATGATAGATAGGCGATTATTTTTCCTTCTTTGCTCAAGGGAGGGCCACTGCAGGTCGTCTAGAATCTTTGTAACCGTGCCCTCTGTTCTTCTGTGGTCATTGGTTACAAAGCGAGCTGCCCTGCGCTGAATGGATTCAATTCTTTGGATGTCACATTTGTTGTGGGGATCCCACACAGCGCAGGCAAACTCAAGATGAGGTCTGACGAGGGCAAAGTACATTTGCTGTTTGACATACTTCGCACATCTGCAGAGGTTCCTGCGAATAAACCAAAGAGCTTTATTGGATTTGATTGTGACATTGTTAATATGATGTGACTATTTAAGATCGCTACTGAGCTCTATTCCTAGATAGGGATGATGAGATACATTTTCTATTTTGTCGCGGTTCATGGTAAATGTATATTCAATAGGATTTCTTTTGGTGGTAACTCGTAGGGTCTTACATTTGAGGGTGTTAAATGACATTTGCCACTTGGAAGACCACTGTACAAGAGAGTTAAGATCCTGTTGTAATAAATGTGAATCGGTTTCGGATGAAATTGACCTGTATAAGAGACAATCGTCTGCAAACAGATGTACCTTGGTGGAGTTGAAAAGATTTTCAGATATATCATTGATATAGATTAAGAACATCAATTGCCCTAGCACTGCTCCTTGAGGAACACCAGAATTTACTGGAGATGGAGCGGACGATTCTCCATCAACTACAACCTGCTGTGTGCTGGCAGGCAGCCATTTAGAAATCCATTTCAAGATGTTTCCACGTATTCCATAAAAATCAAGTTTATTTATAAGTCGTTGATGGGGGACCGTATCAAACGCTTTCTGAAAATCCAAGAAAAGCACATCTGTTTGAACTTTGTTATCCATATTTCTGGCCAGATCATCCACTGTGATTATTAACTGTGACTCACACGAGTGCTGTGCTCTAAAACCATGCTGAAACGCAGGTAGGATTTTATGATTTTCTAAATGTGACATGATATGACGAAATAAGATGTGTTCAAGCAATTTACACATTACTGATGTCAACGACACAGGTCTATAGTTGGCAGGAATACTCCTATCACCCTTTTTAAATATCGCAGTGATATTTGCGGTGAGCCAATCAGTTGGAACGTCTCCCGTGTCAAGCGACTGCTTAAAAATATGTGATAAGATTGGAGCAAGCTCCTTACTTAGGTATTTTAATATGGTAGAGGATATGTTATCAGGACCATTTGCCTTTCTTGGATTGATATTAGAGAGGAGTTTTTCAACTCCCTCAACATCTACAACAAGGGGATCGATTGTGGGTAGAGGCTCACCAACTACAACTGGAATATTAGTCATATTTTCTGATGTAAAAACACTACTGTACTGTTGACTCAGTGCATTAGCTTTGTCTTTTGGGTTTACCATTTCCTTTCCATCAACCCGGAGGGTTGAGACTCCTGAACTGTCACGTCGAAGACTTTTTACTTTTAATATTTGTTGTTTAAACAGATGAGTGAAATTCATACAACATGTGATGAAAATTGGATGTTGAGTGAAAGTTTTAAAACTGCAACGTTGCGCAAGACGTCAAAATCAAGTTTGTGACAAAGTTGGGTGTATAATAGGGTGCATCAAACGATCCATGATTAAAAAAAAAAAACTTCTAGTTAACTTCTACCTAGTATACAATTGTTCCAAGGCTTGATAAAAATACCTGTGCCAAATTTCATCAAAAATGAAATTCGTTTAGGGGGGCCACGTGGCAGTTTTTTAAAAATGCCATTAGTTTTGCAATATGCAAAAGGCAGCTGTTACATTTTCTATAGCTTAACTCAATACAAAATACAATAGCTGCTTGGTTGAGTTCAGGGACATTATGCTTTAAAAATCACTGCTATTTCTTGTGTCTGGAATAATTCTTCTACTGGTCATGAATTATCACAAGTGGTAAAAAATTTCAAGCCGAATAATGATCTTGTTGTTTAGGCATTGAAAAGATCTAGAAATCCAATAATTGCCTACTTAAGAGGCTAACTGCATGAACGACCTGAAGTACTTTCATTGATCATTAATTATCACCAGTGATAAATAATTTTGGCACCATGAGTCTTCTAAGGGGTCGTCTCAACTTCATTCAAGGTCAAAGGTCATTTGAGGTCAAATCTCGAAAATGTTCAAAAGTTGACCCTTGGTCATCTGGGGTCATTTTGGGATATTCAAGGTCACAACCAAAACTCATTAACCCTGGACCCTATTGGACCAAACCTACTTCATGTACAGATGACCCCCAATGGAATTTCCTGGTGGGGTCAGTTTATGGTCATCTAAGGTCAGAGGTCACTTGGAGTTAAGTGATGAGAGAAAATGTAAGGTCAACCAAGGTTACCTGAGGTCATTCAATGTTATTTTGTGGTATGCCCAGGCTCTCTGCTAGTTCCTTGAATGGAGTGAATGGAACCAGTCAAGTACAGTTTTTATAAAACAAGCATTCAAGATCGTCCATGCAGTTAGCTTCTTAAGTGGACAATTATTGGATTTTGATCTGGTCTGATTCTTTTATTGATCATCAATTATCACAAGTGATAAAAACATTTCATGTTGAATAAAAGCCTAGTGATCTTTAAAATTGGCATTGAAAATAGGGGTGATTGTTTATATCACATGAAACAGTCAAAGTCATTATTGGAAATACTGCATATGGCAGCTACTCCTATGTGAGTTTCTAAGTGAGGATTTTGGAGGTAATAATATATAGCTGCCATATGTAAGTAGGCAATTTCAATACCATAACTTTAACGCCACTGTGGTCCCCCTAGACCACCTCTAATTTTTTTCAAACTTTACACAGTATGTTTTCTAGCCAAATGGAACATTCTAAGACTAGGTAGAAAAATATGCAATACATGAGGGCGTCTGATGCACCCTAGTGTATAATAATGTTGGATGAAAGAATGACAAATACTGCAACAGTTTACTGAATGAGTAAACACCATAAATGGATTATTTTAAATTTATATTGAAAAAGATGGGACCCAGGGTGGGGGCACTGACCTAGAAAGGGAGTACAGGTATAAGAAATGTCCAACAAATGATTAATGAAGTAATTAAGTGCTCAACACATGATAAAAGAAACACACATTAAGCAACATTTGGAATACAGAATAAACAAATGGTTGAATAAACACATGCAACTGTTGAGTAATTATTGAAACTACTCAACTTTGGATCGACAGCAATTACTCAACTTTTGGTGTTAACATGTTTCCCAACAGTGTTGATGATTAATTACTCAACAGTTGAGTTGCAGCCTCCTTGAACAACGTAGTAAAATGTTGAGCAAAATTTTTCTCAACTTTTTTGCAGTGTATAAATGAAGTTTGTTGCATTGACGGCTCGTTTGAGATGGACGGCCGCATATAACACAATTCTGTCTTTTTTGAAAAAGATTGTTAATATAAGACAGATATCGACACTTCATTGTGGTATGTTATACTTTGGTTATTAAGTAAAGAGAGTTGCTTAAAGCAACTAGATTTACTGATTTCAATATACAATATTTAGTTCAAATATCACGCATGCATTGTGAGAGATATTAATCTTGTATCTTATACTTTTGCATTCTATCCATGCATCTAAAGTGTACTTTAGATTTAAGAATATCTTTACAAATCTTTAGCTAATGACATATTTACAATAAGTCTCTTTGGTGGAAGATCTTTGCCCTGATATGAATCTGTTGTTTGCTATCAACATTCAATCTACGCAAACTATTGCTCGCTGTAATTAAAGTTTGAATATGACACCCAAATCAACATATATACTAAAACTAGAAAAACATGTTTGTCAAAAGTGGTCAATTTGCATAAAACAAAATGTCCGACAAAACAGGGAGTGTATAGTAAATCTGAGACATTTTGAACTGTCACTCTGTGCAGACAGTTTGCTAGAGGAATATTTAAGACCAATTTAAACACAATCTGACACTATTTATTTGTATTTACTCCAATCGTCCATACCATGTTATCCCTGATATGACCTATAACTATATTAAACGCTAAAAAAACGGGTTGCAACAACAACCCCTACACCCCAGACTTTGACGGCCTACTCTAACCTCAACTTAGGTGGTACCCCCTATTTTTTTCTTCAAAATGACCGCAGAGGTTATAAAAGAGATATCCCGAAATCCTGAAGTCGGTTACTTTTGCGTTTTTATGCGGTGGGGAAAAACCTTAGGGGGGGGGGGGTGCAACCACCTAAGATGGACAGAGTATACAGTGGAACAAGTCTTATTTTTCCTAATTTTAAATGACTATAATATTATTATGTTACGCAGTACCAGTTTGATATTTTAAATATACATTAGCCAAGGGCAGTCCCTTATATGCCGAAAATGTCAACTTCATTAGTTAACTAGAAGCTGAGATAGCTTTTACATGAAAGCTTGTTTTGTATTGGTCGAAAGTAGGATATTGCTGGCAAGGCCAAATATTGCATCTCGAAATGTAGGCAATTCAAAAAATGCCGATGTTTGCACATTTGTGGGTAAAAAAGGAGAAGTACCCAAAATAATCAAAATCCGTCTAACAGAAATTTTAACCATGTAGTAACAAACTGTTTGAAATTTCCTAATTAATGTCAAAAAAGTCAAAAATATAGGTGTTTATAGATTTTCCTGGTTTTTGTTTCAAATATGCTTATTATATGCAAATGATGATATT